>OVBE01004926.1:0-22779 GCA_900406425.1 Iberis pinnata | reverse complement strand
AGCTTGTCCACCGGCATTTTCGTCTCGTCCATTCACATTACTCTCTTCTTCTACATTGTTTTCCCCAATATCCAGACCAATTTCTGATCCTACGTGGCTTCGTTTATGTCCAAAAACTTTTCATTTTTGAGATATAAGCCAAACATTGATTGTAGAGATTTAAACTACAATTTAAAACATAAAAAACAAAAACAAAAAAAAAAACATTTATGAATCTTACATGCCACTAAATCTTAAGAATCGCCACTTTGGAGCTTTTTACAAGAGAAGTTTCCATTAATGTGTACATAATTAAAGCGAGCTTCTTATTAACCATTGGTTGATTGTGTCTTGTCATAATTAATTGCAATAAAGTCTAATTAAATGTGCTACTGTGTGCACGATGCTGGCATCAAGTTATGGCAAGGGTATATTTGATTTTTTCTCAATGACACAGTACCATACATTTATGGTAGATAATATAAATTTTGTGTTTTATGGCATATCTTATAATAGCTAAAGCATTTATGGTACTTTCAAAAATAAACTCTTCGTTTTATTATATTTAGAAAAAAACACCTAATAATAATTATATAGATATGCATCTTTAAAATATGAATATGATAATACTGACAATTAATTTCTTGGTTTTTTTATATTCCACGTTTACATAATATAATAGCTGACAGATTTCTGCAAGACATTGTAACGCCTCTCTGACTCTCAGTTGGATTGTATCTTAAATTTATCAATATAACGTTGATAAAAAAATTATATAAATATGTAACTTTAAACTATAATTATGTAACTTTTGTTTTGTTTTTTTTTTCTCAACTAATTTTCTATTAACTTTATAAATAACATCGATATGTAATTTTAAAATATGAATATATAATTTCTTGATTTTTAACATTTTCTCAAAACTGGAGATCGACTTTTTAAAAGATAGATTAATTTAACACACTTTTGATAATGTATAGATGTAATTAAGAATCATTTGAACTGAGGCATAAAATATAAAATTATGTACTTAGGGAAGATAATAACCGTCGTTTATGAATATTCTATTTTCTGTTTTTTATGTTGAAAAAGTAAATTAGTCTACTTTTGTATATGAAAAATAAATAAATAAATAAATAAATATATATATATATATATATATATAATTTGATCGGATATGAATATTTTTTATAAACACATAATTAGGATATCAACTTTGTCTTCTTTGTTTCTTTTTGGTTCAACTCATTGTATTAACATATGAATACTTAATAAAAACAGATAGTCGGATATGAATATTTAAGAAAAACACATGATTAGGATTATATAGATAGACTTTAAAAATAAAAAAAGGATTATATAGATATAACATTAAAATATGAATATGTATCTTCTTTGTTTCTTGTTTTTCTCAACTCAAAATATGAATATTTAATTCTAGACTCTTAAAAATTTATCAAAAACTTCGATAGCAACTTTTTAAAATATAGATTTTATGTTAGAATGATTGGAATTAAGGCATAAAATAAACAATATATACATGGATAAAGTAATAATTTGTCATACATAATCATAACCGAGTCACGAGTATCCTAATTTTCTTTTTGTTACAAAGTGAATTAGTCTATTTTTTAATTTGATTATGTAACTTTCTTTCTTCTCTCATCAATTTTGGTTATTAACTTTAAGAAAAGCACCTCAATAGGAGTATACATATATTTAACTTCAAAACGTGAATATATATCTTTCTTTCTTTTTTCTCAACTCATTGTATTTAACTTTATAAATAACATCCGGTTAGGATTATATGGATATGTACCTTTCAAATATGAATATTTAATTTCTTGACTTTCTAAATTTTATCAAAAATTTGTATCAATTTTATAAACTGTAGTTATACTTTTAGATAAGGGAGAAATATACATAACATACACTAGAATTAAGAAACTAACATCTAAGGTTTTCTATTTTATTTTTTTTTAAAATACCATTATAACCTTCAATCAAAACATGTGGCATTATATATTTTTTTAGTCTGACATTAAGGCATACATTTTTCTCGAGACAATTTGTTTTTGCTAGTTTAGGTTTTTTTTGCTAATCCAACTTTTTATATAGTCTTATTTATTTTTGGAGTCTACATTTTGGGGTTTTGGGTTTATATTTTGGGTTTTCGATTTATATTTTGGGGTTTTGAGTTTATATTTTGGGGTTTTGGACTTATATTTTGGGGAGTTTTGGTTTATATTTTAGGGTTTTCGGTTTATACATTGGGGTTTTGGATTTATATTTTGAGGTTTTTTGTTTATATTTTGTGGTTTTCGGTTTATATTTTGGATTTTGGGTTTATATTTTGGAGTTTTGGGTTTCTTTTTTGGGAGTTTTAAATTTATATTTTGGGGTTTTACGTTTATATTTTGGAGTTTTGGATTTATATTTTGGGTTTTGGGTTTATATTTGGGTTTTGCGTTTATATTTTTTTGAGGGGGACGGGGGGTTGAGTTTATATTTTGAGTTTTTGAGTTTATATTTTGGAATTTTTGGTTTCTATACATAGGTAGTCCAACTATTATGTTTAGTAGTCCGACTATTCCTAGATTTATATTTCATTAACCAAATTTACTATTCACTATTTAAAACATATAAATTCGTTTTAAATAATTTTAGTCATGTTAGATTCATAAAAAAATATGTTTTTATGTAACTTTTGTGATTATATTACTTTTTTACATGCTTTTATTTGCAAAAAAAATCAAAGAGGATGGAATTTAGGAGGGATGGGGGGGGGGAGGGAAATGAGTGAGAGAGGGAAGAGATCACATGTTAGAGGGTGAAGGTAGGAAAGAGATATAAATACCATATTTGTTGTTATAAAACTAGTTATACAAACTTTGTATATTCACTTCATGTTTATAAATATATGTATATTCATGCAATTAACCCTTTAGATAAATTGAATCTAAGCATAAATTATACAACTACTTACTTAAATAACGTAATAGTAGTCATACATAGTCATAAATAAGTTGGAATCTCATATTTTTCCAATTTTTGGGACAAAGTAAATTAGTTTACTTCTTATTTGTTTCTTTTTATCGGTCAACACTTTTTATTAGATTTAGATAAACACCTAATTAGCATTATATAAATATATAACTTTAATATATGAATATGGAACTTTTTTTTTTTGCTCAACTTGTTATATTAACTTCAGAAATAATATTCAACTAGTATTATATGGATACATACCTTTAAAACATGAATATTTAATCTATTGAATTTTGATACTTTGTAAAAATTGGTTATCTACATTTTAAAATATAAATACAATTTTAGAATAATTTGAAATGAGGCCAAAAATATAAAATTATTTACTTAGATAAAGTAATAATCGTCGTATATAACCATAACTGAATCATACATATCCTATTTTCCATCTTTGTTGAAAAAATAATTTAGTGTACTTTTATTTGAATATGTAACTTTCTTTTTTTTGCTCGACTCATTATATTGAGTTTATAAATAAATCCCAAACTAGGATATGATTATGATTCGATTTTTATTCTTAATACAATTTGATTTTTATATGGATATATAAGTTTGAAATATTAATATTAAATTTTTAAAAGTATATTATTTTATATTGATATTTTATTATATAGATATAGTTTTAGAATAATTTGAATTGAGGTGTAAACTATATAATTATGTACATAGATAAGGTAATAATCGTCATTCATATTCATACCGAGTCACAAATTTTATATTTTTCTTTCATTTTTTTCTTGTCAAAATAAATTAGTTTACTATTTATATGAATATGTAGTTTTCTTTCTTTTTTATCAGTCAACGTTTTATTAGCTTTAGGAAAATCCTTGATACAAATATATATAGATATATAACCTTTAAATACGAATACGTACCTTTTTGACATTTAAAAAATTGGGTATATGGTCAACAAAAAAAGTTGTTGATATTTGTTTATCTATGAATTTATTTTGTTATTAAGTTTAGAAAAGCACCTAAATAGGATTATAGAGATATGTACTTTAAAACATGAATATGTATCTTTCTTTTTGTTCAACTCATTGTATTAACTTTTTAAATAACATCTAACTAGAATTATATGGATATATATCTTTCAAATATGAATTTTTTAATTTCTTGACTTTTAAAATTTATCAATAATTGGATATCAATTTTTAAAGATGTAGATTAATTATGAACAATGTTTTCAATTTATAAATATACTCTCATTTCACTCATTTTATCTCATCAAAAATTTTACTTCTATCAAATTACTTCTCAAGATATTTCTCAAAATGTTTAATCTTCAGAAACTTTTTCGTTTAATCTTCAGAAACTTTTTCGTTTAATGTTGATCATTATATTTTTCATGATTATTATTTCTATTTACGGTACTTTTGTTGGGGAATTTACCAACAGAAAAATATTATAAATATTATTTTAATCATGTTTGCTAATATTTATTTTTATTTTATTTTATTGTAATGATAAATGTAAGGGGTTCATTTTAAAATTAAAAATCTAATAATTTTATATATATGTTAGATACAAATGGCTAATATTGAAAATTTTCAATTTCCGGCATTCAATATTACTGAAGCCAATTACACGTATTGGACAACTAATGTCGATTTAAAACTAGAATCTATGAGTTTATCTGAAACCTTAAAAAAGAAAATAATTCAACTAATCAAGAAAATGCTACATCGTGATTTTCCTTCGGAAATACCTAGATGAAAGCATAATATATGATTGTGCTCATATAAGAGATTCCAAAGAGCTTTGGAAGTCTATGAAAGATCACTTCGATCATCAGAAACTTCCACTTGCTAGGGAAGAATGGTAAAATCTAAGGTTCCAAGACTTCGATAAAATCAAGAACTACAATTTAGTCATGTTGAGAGTTTTAGCGAAATTGAGGTGTTGTGGAGAAACTATAATTGAAGCTTAGATGCTTGAAAATACTTATACAACGTTCCATAAAATCCACTTTACCCTGCAACAATAGTACATGACGCGTGGTTATATCAAATTTTCAGATTTGATTATGGCGTTCTTAATAACAAAGAAAAACAATCAACTCTCAATAATAATCATATGATTCGGCCTACTAGATCTAAATAATTTCCGAAGTGGATTTTATAGAACACTTCGAGGGTACAATACACCTCAATGATACTGCTGATTTTGTCAATAATTTTGACGAGGCTACCCACACTGATAATCGAGTTGCCTGTAACGAGACTAACGAATAGTCTCCAATATGCCCTTAATAATTATCATGTAGTTCAACCGTTTGCTTTAATAATGTTGTTTTCAAAATTTTGATGTTTAACTATTTTTTGTTTTATTTTCAATAAATAATGTTTAATTTTATTAATATTTATATCTATTACAGAAATGGATGACTTTACAGATGAAACACTAATCAAGAAAATGGAGAATAAATATGTATACCAGATTGTGGAACTACAGACACTATACTGAGGAATAAGATATATTCCTCTGATTTGAAAAAGACAAAAATAATTGTCAGTACATTATCAGGTCATGTAGACCTGATTGAAGGAATTAGCATAGCCAAATTTAGGCTACCGAATGGGACAAAATTTTTCATCAATAACGTCTTATATTCTCCAAATTCTAAAAGAAATTTGTTGAGTTTTAAAGATATATATAACCAAGGATATGACACTCAGTTTGCAACTGATGATGGAAAGAAGTATATGTATATAACTTCTAATAAACTTGGTAAATGAGTTATCATTGAAAAATTATCAAGGCTTCCATCTGGTTTGCATCACACATATATAGATGTGGTAGAGTCGAACCTTGCGACTAAAGGAAATCCATAAGATTTCACTTTATGGTATGATCGTCTCTGTCACCCAGGCACCACAATGATGTGAAACATCATAGAGAACTCACATGGCCATTCCTTAAAAACCCATGAGATATACAAAGTGAAGAAAATGACATATACTGCATGTTCTCTTGGGAAATTAATTATAAGGCCATCGCCAACCAAAATTGACAAAGAATCGCTAAAGTTTCTTGAAAGAATTCAAGGAGATATTTGTGGACAAATACATCCACCATGTGGACCATTCTATTATTTCATGGTATTAATAGATACATCTAGCAGACTGTCACACACATGTCTATTATCATCTCGAAACATTGCGTTTGCGAGATTTATAACTCAGATAATTAAACAGAAAGCTCAGTTCATTGATCATATTATTAAGAGAGTTAGATTATAAATCGCTTGAGAATTCACATCCCAAACATTCAATGATTATTGCATGGTAACCTGGATTGAAGTTGAACATCTTGTAGCTCATGTTCATACACAAAAATGGTTTGGCTGAATCATTAATTAAACGTCTGCAATCAATTGCAAGAACGTTAATCATGAGATCAAAACTACCCCATATAATTGGGGTCATGCTGTTTTACATGATGAAGCACTCATTCGGATAAGACGAAGTGCGTATCATAAATATTCCCTATTACAATTAGCATTTGGTCGTGAACCAAATATTTCTCATCTAAGAATCTTTGGTTGTGTAGTATACATGCCTATAACACCATCAGAACGTACCAAGATGGGAACACAAAGAATATTGGATATATATGGAGGTTGTGATTCTCCATCAGTTATAAGATACATGGAACCAATAACTGGTGATGTATTTACAGCTTGTTTTGCTGATTGTCATTTTGATGAAAAAGAATTTCCATTTCTAAAGAAGTAGGAAATAGATAAAATAGAACGTACCATATCTACTACATCTAGACCATCCTACCAAATAGTATGAACAAGAAGTCAGACGAATTATGCATCTACAGAGTATAGCTAATCAACTACCTGATGCGTTTGTAAATGCCAAAACAGTGACTAAATCACATATCCCAACTGCAAACGCTCCTGCTCATATTGAAATACCACAAGAGCATGGAAAAGCATATAAAACTCGTGAATCAAGAGTACGCTTAAAGCGTGGTAGACTTATGGGTTCAAAAGATAAGAACCCTAGAAAACAAAAGGAAGTTGAAAGGCTTGATATTGCCCAAACAATAGAGAATATTTTGGAGGAAAAAAATCATGAGCCTACGGAAAATGTAGAGCATAATGAACCGAAAGAAAATCAAGAAATTTCTATCAATTACATCCATAACAAAAAGAATATGGAAACGAAATGAAATGGATGATATTAATGATGTCTTCTCTTATCTTTTATCTAAAAAAAGAGAAGAAGAAAATGAAGATCCATAACCAAAGTCTGTATATGAATGTTAAAAGAGACACAATTTGATTACATGGAAAGATGCAATACAAGTCGAACTTTATTCGCTTAATAAACGTAATGTATTCAGACCTATTGTTCTCAGACCTAAAAATATAAAACTGGTTGGATACAAATGGGTTTCCGTAAGAAAGCAAAATGAAAACAACGAGATTATAAGATACAAAGCTCGTCTCGTAGCCCAAGGTTTTTCCAAAAGACCTGGAATTTATTACGAGGAAACATATTCTCCTGTCATGGATATTATCACATTTAAATTTCTAATAAGTCTAGCTGTTAACAAAAATCTTGAAATGCGTCTTATGGACGTCGTTACAACGTATTTGTATGGATCATTAGATATTGATATTTATATGAGAATTCCTCATGGATTCAAAAATGCCAAAAACATTAAGTTCTAAACCTAAAGAGTTATGTGTAATAAAATTGCAAATATCATTATATGAGTTAAAACAATATGGACGTATATGGTATAATCGTCTTAGTAAACACTTAACAAAAGAAGGATATGTGAACAACCATATATGCCCATGTGTTTTCATCAAGAAAACAACATCTAGATTTGTAATTATCATAGTATATGTTGATGATCTAAAAATTATCGGAACTCAAGAGAAAATTCAAAAGGCATCAAATTATTTGAAAGGAGAATTTGAGATGAAAGATCTCGGGCAGACAAAGTATTGTCTTAGCCTCCAAATTGAGCATTCTCAAAATGGTATAATTGTGCATCAATCCACATATACGAAAAGACTGTTTAACCCCTTTGGCATGGATAAAGCAACTCTTTTAAGTACTCCAATGGTCGTGAGATAACTTAATATTGAAAATGATCATTTCAGACCACCTGATGAGAAAGAGGAGATACGTGGTCCTGAATTACCATATCTAAGTGAAATAGGAGCTCTTATGTATCTTTCAAATTGCGGTAGACGTGATATATCATTTACCATTAATCTTTTAGCAAGATTCAGTTCGTCCCCTACTCGAAGACACTAGAATGAAATTAAACATGTCTTTTGTTATTTACAAGGGACTACTGATTTGAGATTATTTTACTATAAAAAATCAAATGGTCAAATGATTGGTTTTGCAAATGCAGAATATCTGTCAGATCCACACAAAGTTCAATCACAAACCAGATATGTATTCACAATCGAATGTGCTGCTATATCATGGCGTTCCTAGAAACAAACACTTGTGACTACTTCCTCAAATCAAGCTGAGATAATCGCACTTCATAAGCAAGTAGAGAATGTGTGTGGTTAAGATCAATCAGTCAACACATTCGTTCAAGTAGTGGAATCTCTAACAATATTGAACCTACAATCTTATATGAAGACAACATTGCATGTGTTGCACAAACGAAGGAAGAATATATTAAAAGTGATATAACCAAACATATCCCTCCAAAGTTCTTTTCATACACCCAAGAGCTCGAGAAGATCAAAGAGATTGAAGTGAAATATGTTCAATCATGCAACAATGTCGCATGTCTCTTCACCAAATCATTACCTACCTTGATATTCATGAAGCATGTTCATAATATTGGAATGCGTCATCAACGAGATTATAAAGACGATAATTCATCAATCGAGGGAGAGCTTAAGTGGTTGTACTCTTTTTACGTGGCTATGCTTTTTCCCACTGGTTTTTCCTATACAGGTTTTTAACGAGGCAATAAAGGCGTAACACAAATAAGTGACATTGGTCTCCAAGAAAGAGTGTTATGAATGTAATACAATGCACCGTCCACACACAAATCAATTTTAGTGTGCGTTTATACACTATGTATGGATCCTATGTCACCACATATTTACCTATAAATATGATCTATTTGATCACTTTGTAACATCATCTTATTATCAATACAATCTCTCTTATATATACAATACAGACACACACACTCTCTCTTATTGGCTCTTTCTATTTATTAGATCCAAAATTTCACAGATATAATATTTCAATCCTGAATAATTTATATACATCTAATAAAATACCATATATATTATAACAGTGTACTTTTTGTTTGAATATGTAATTTTCTTTCTTCTTATCGGTCAACTCTTTATCAATTTTGAAAAGAACCTTAAAAGGAATATATAGATATGTAACTTTAAAATACGAATACATAACTTCTGACATTTAAAAACTTATCAAAAATTGGATATCGAATTTTTATTGGTCAACAAAAAAAGTTTTCTATACTTTTAAAATATAAATATAGTTTTATAGTAATATTTTAAATCAAAGTATAAAATATAATACTAATTTCTTCCATAAAGTAATAATCTTCACATGTGTTCAAATTAAAGACACAAATATCATGCTCTTTTACATTTTTTTTTTTTTTGATAAACCAGATATCCCAACGCATAATCGACAGGACAGGGTCCACGTGTGGACGGCACATGTTAATGTTCTTTTACTTTTTGTTAACAAAGTAAATTATTCTAATTTTTTTTATAACAGCTATAATACAATAATTTTATAATCCACATTTTTTCATAATACTTCTTCCATACTAATATAATTGATGTTTTAAAAAATATTTTTTATTTTAAATTAATTGACATTTTCTCGATTCTACACAAAATTTTAAAATTATATATCATTAATATTCGGTAAAATAATTTAGATTGGATAAATTAGTTCTAATTAATATTATTTTAAATAAATATATAAACTAAATAATGTTTTACTAAATAGTGTGTAAAATTTTAAACATCAATTTATATTAATCCTCGTGATTATTACGCTAACTATCTATTGGGGGACCAAATTAATTTATTTTATTTTATTGTCAAATGCATGAAAATCCACAAACTCTTTATAAGCAACAACTCCCTCTTCTATTCTTCTTCCACAGAAAACAAAAAGAAGAAGAAGAAGCAAAAAATTCATAAAAAAAATTGGAGAAATATGTCTCTTCGTCTTCTTCTTCCCCATGTCATCCTCTACCTAATACTCTCGACGGTGGTTACTGGAGAAATTCTCCGGCCAAGATTCTACAGCGAGACATGCCCTGAAGCTGAATCCATTGTAAGACGAGAAATGAAGAAAGCCATGATCAGAGAAGCAAGAAGCGTCGCTTCAGTCATGCGTTTCCAATTTCACGACTGTTTCGTCAATGTAATCTTTCTCTCTCTTCTTTCGTTGTTTTTCTCTGAATTTTTTTAAATTGTTTTGCTTATAATCGAATCAGGGATGTGACGCATCTCTGTTACTCGACGACACACCAGAAATGCTTGGTGAAAAACTTTCACTTTCCAACATCGATTCTCTCAGATCTTACGAAGTTGTTGACGACATTAAGGAAGCTTTAGAGAAAGCTTGCCCAGCTACGGTTTCTTGTGCCGATATCATTATCATGGCCGCTCGTGATGCAGTTGCTCTGGTAAAATCCCTCCCGGTTTAGTGATCGATTCGATTTCGGTTTTGTAATTTTGGTATTTTTTGAAACAGACAGGAGGACCCGATTGGGAAGTGAAGCTTGGAAGGAAAGATAGTTTAACAGCGAGTCAGAAAGATTCAGACGATATAATGCCGAGTCCAAGAGCAAACGCAACTTTCTTGATTGATCTCTTCAAAAGATTCAATCTTTCTGTTAAAGACATGGTGGCTTTATCTGGCTCACATTCAATTGGTCAAGGTCGGTGTTTCTCGGTCATGTTTAGACTCTATAATCAATCCGGTTCTGGTAAACCGGATCCAGCTTTCGAACCGGCTTATCGAGAGAAACTTAACAAGCTTTGTCCTGTGGGTGGAGACGAGAACGTGACCGGAGATCTAGACGAAACGCCTCGGCTTTTTGATAATCAATACTTCAAAGATTTGGTATCAGGAAGAGGGTTTCTCAACTCGGATCAGACTCTCTACACAAGTCCAGAGACAAGAGAGTATGTAAAGATGTTTAGTGAGGAGCAAGATGAGTTCTTTAGAGCTTTTGCACAAGGGATGGTGAAATTGGGTGATTTGCAATCTGGTAAACCTGGAGAGATTAGGCTTAATTGTAGGGTGGTTAACAAAAAAATTAATGATGTATTATTGATTGACTCTTGTCTTAGTAGAGATATGTAATGAGTCGTATAAAATAGATATGCTAATCTTTTACTATTTGCAATGCTTTGTTTCTTGTTTCCCTTATCTGCAATCGCAACTATAAGCTTTAGACTACGCGAATCAAATGCAAAACATGTTGTTAACATTATAGTTTTATGAATACCAAGTCATACATGAACTAGATCATTAAAACATAAGTAACTCAGTTTTCATCTTCTCATTTGGTTCACAGTTTTGAAACTAACGTTTTCCAGAAAGTTAGCATTAATCCTTTCTAAGATACCCAAAATGAATACTTGGCGGCGGGTCTAGGGTTCTCTTCAAACTTCCTAGGGTTTTTGTTGTATCCGGTTTAATTCTAATATCTGTTAACCGAATCTGGTTTAGACTTTTAGATTTTGGTTTAGTTTTGTATTCGGTTTGGATTAATTTATGCTGACATGGATTTAAATTTGGAAATATATGTATATATGTATATATAGATTTTTAAAATTGAATACCATTTATTACAAAAAGCAACTAAAAATTTCGATTGTACTTTTTTGATAACTCAATTCAACTTTAGAATTGTTTCAATTCAAGCTTTTCGTGAGTGAGAATATGAATTTATGTTTCTCGTGAACATTGATTTATTGCATTTGGTTATATCACGTAATTGCAATTCAAATTGTATCTAAGGTACCATATTATCAGTGTTCCACATAATTAATGGCAGATTTATGCGCACGAATATCACAAAAGGAAAGCTTCGACTCGCAAATTAAATGTGAAAGTAGAAACAGAGATTGAGAAGATGATTTGAATACTATTTTATTGATTCATTTCAGCTTGAAGCTCAAGGTTACATAAGATTTCAATTAAACTTAAGAGATCGATTCCCTTAGTTTTTCCTAATACAACAGTCGCAATTTCATTCCTCAATCAATGATTGATATTTTTTGTGTAGCTAGATTGGACAATTCTGAATTGCTTTGTTTTTGGAACTCTTGCTATTCTGTTATTGTTGCTAATGTTCCTTTTTGTTTTTGTCTTCTTGCATAGTGTAGAAGACGATGTTGCAAAGTTTGGTGAGTCATCCAGTTTAGGCTTTGAGTTGGGCTCTGTTATTTCATCAGATTTCAGACTTGTGGGCTTGTCTGATTTTTAGCCCAAGCTCAGAAAAGAAATCTCTTCTTGGGAGAAAGTCTTCTCATATTGTCTTATAAAAGGAACTGATGGGATATGGAGTTCATATGCTAAAAGCTTCAATAGCAGCTTAAAATAAACTAATAGAGAAATAGAGCATGATGCCAAATTGGACAAAAATGTTGTAGAAATGTTCAAAGCATTCAGTTTGAGACATGTAAGTAACATGAATCAAGATGGTGACTGAAATCCAAATAGAATCTTTACCTTTTGTTACTGCAAGACTAGGAGTACAACAAAATCCACAAGAACAAAAGAAAGATACGAGATTTGGTAATTAACATCAGTACAATAAGATTGCTAAAATAGGAAAGCTAGATTTTCCTAAATTTAATGGTGAAAAGATAAAAGAATGGTTATTCAAAGCTGAGTAGTTCTTTTCGATCAATTTAACACATAAAGAATCACAAGTGGGAATAGCTTCAAAGCATTTTGATGAATTAGTAGAACATGACATCACTTATAATGCAATCTAAAGAAGGAAACATTGTCTTATATGATTGGTATACCTATATAATGCTTCTTAAAGAAAGGTTTGAAGAGATATTAGATGATCATATCGTTGAATGGAAGCAATTTTAAAAGACCTTAGAGAATATTGGAGTATCATGGAAAATTTGACTTGATCAAAACCATAATCAAGTTACCAGAAGAATACAAAGTGATAAGTAAAAACTGCTTCTACTCACAAATGATTTTATTATCTAGGTTAAATTTATGGTCCTTTCTTGGTTTAATTACTGGTTTAACATTTAGTTCTTAAATTGGGTTATAAAAGATACTAAATTGGGTCTTCTTTTTTGCCACCAGAAAACAAAACAATAACAAAATATTTAAGGTAAACTATAAAAACTACATGAAATTCATCTTGGAGTTGTAGTGTTGCAAAATGATAAAATCTTCTTCCTTTGACGCGCTGCACGAGCCAAAAAATCTGCTCACTGGATGAAACGTCATGAATAGTAATGTAGGCAAAACTCCAGGTGTGTAGTCCGATATCGGGTCAAGTCGGAGAGCTCTGAGGAGAAAGCATACCAGTTAGAGGATTAGTTACCATACTAATAAGGTTTGTGGAGTATGTGAAAAAAATATTACACCATCGATCCATTTGGGTTAGGCATTTCAGAACCCAAAGGAGACTGAACAATTCAGTATATAACAGTGAGAGCCCCGAACATAGTCCCCGAGTCTCCATGGTATTTCGCCATAGGGGGATTGTAAAAAAGAATTGGGTCTTCTAAAAAACTATATATATAAGAAGAAGAAGAATTAACATACATATTAAAAAAAATATATTTTGAAAATATAAATGTCTGACACATATTGTAGTAAGTACTTAAAATACTAAAACATATGGTTAGAAATTAAAGGGTGTTATTCAATCATTAAAATCAATTATTTTAGATTTACCATCATCAAAATTCAAATGTCTATCTGATTCATATGCAAAAAATAAAATATCTACGAGTTTCATAAATCAAGATTGCAGTCGTCTGAGACTCCTCTTAGACACGAAGCCCAAGGAGTCTAAAAAGATGCCATTTTCCGACGCTAGAGGCGGCGCTTTCCGCCGGCGTTGGCTCCCCCACTCCGCCTCTCGCCTTTCCCAACTGGTTCGTGTCTCTCTCATCGTTTTCTTCACTCACGTGCATACAAGTCTTCGTTTTCTCTTTTCCTGTTTTGTTCGTCGTCGTCGCCGCCGGTGTCTGGATCTTCTCCTCCTTCTGTTGCTCGTATGGTCTTTGTCTCCCTTGTTGATGAGGCCGTGATTGATGACCTTCGATTCCGGGACGAAGGGGGAGTCGACTTGTCCTTTGCGTGAAGTCTTCACCGAACCGGATCTAAGCTCGTTGTTTCAAGCAGTTGCTCCTTTGCCGTCGTGTACAAGCGCTGCTAGTTTACCGTCTTGTGCGCTCCCCCTGTATGCAAGGTTGGCTTATCAAAGTGTGGCTCATTGTATTGAGTAAAGTATAGATGGTGATATGAAAGCGTCTTCGTTGATGCTCCTAGTTAGCTCGGTTGTTGGCCTTGCAGGTATACTAGTGCAGGTTCTTGTTGTGACTAAAGCTCAAATCTTCCAACGACTTGTTCTTCAACATCTCTTATTTGGTTTAAGACTTTGGTTAAATCTGACACTTACTATTAATCTCTCTTTTGAGTCATTTGATGACTCCATTATTGCTTATATGCAAGATGTTACTGCTATGTGCAGTTTTAATTTCAAGATCTGGTTTTTGAATTTGTCCTTGGATATGCAAGATTGTTTTTCATCAAAAACTCTAAAACTTCATGTTATTTAAACGCTGGTATTGGAGGTCTTTAATCTTATATCTAAATGTTTGTCATATATGACGGTGGGAACTCGTTGCCATTGTTACTCCTTTATGGAGTTGTATGTTTCTCTAATCTCTCCTTTTAGAAAGAATGCAGTAATAGCAAGGAACTTTAGGAGATTATTAGCTCTAAAGATTGTTTTTACAGTGTATGACATAGGAGTTTGTTCGCAAATGTTGCTATCGGAATCATAACATTTGACAAGGCGTTCCAAATTCGTATTTACTATTGACCGAATCAATGATCTACTTAGCGTGTTTGTTGTTGTCAATAGGATTAGTTTCCTTCCAATCATAGTTTATTTGGAGTATGTTCTATGTTATGCAATTTGTATTGCCATATCCTCTATTAGGATATCTTGTAAGGAGATTTCATCTCCTCTATCTTAAAATTACAATAAAAAGATTGGTTTGACGAAAAAAAAAAATCTACGGGTTTCATTTGGAAAAAAATTAGAAATATCTGTAATTTATCTTAGATTTTAAATCCATATTCTTGTTAATTAAAATACAAACATCTTGAAAATCTTCTATGATTTAAATAACACAGAATTTTGAAATCTGATTTAAAATTTTTATTGAATAACATTAGATTTCAAACTCTACTAATAAACAAATTTTAAATCCAGTAACCAATAACAATAAATTTTGAAATAGAAATTCAAATCAACTATTGAATAACATCGAATTTAAAATCAAACGAAATCGATTTGAAATCATGAATTGAATAACTCCTTAAAGTTTAAATCACAATCAACTAATCCGGCCCGGACTTCGTATTATAAAAATATCGACAGTTGTTTCAAGATTAGTTCCATTCAAATAATCCAATTAATAACTTATACATATATGTGATCTAGACAATCTTTAAAAGCAAGACTAATTCATTGGATCTTATTTGGGCTTAACAGCCCAGTAAAAAAGTTAGAGCTTATATTTTGTTCATGGTCCATATAGTACCACTTTGTTTTTTACAAACGCGCTTCTTTGCTTCTTATTTTGTTATATTTGCAAGACTTATTTTTTCATTAGTTTAGAAATGCATACATAATATACATTTATAAAAAATGGCTAAGACAATTGTTGAAACAAGACTTAACAATTAGGTTTAGGTCATGTGGGTAAAAGCTTAAAAGAATTTCATATATCATTAAGGAGTGATTACATGAGTATTTATAGTAAAAATACAAGCTCAAAACTCTAATTACATCAATTAACCCTAATGGGTCACGAGCTGGACGGCCCAGCTTGCCAGGTCGGCCCATCTAGGTCTCATTTTCCTGGTCCCTTTCTCCTCGTCACGTCGGCGTCCAGCTGGGCCTTGAGTCAAAATGAGCTTTTAGGGTAGGTGCTACACCTGGTATCAACAACAATCAATAAAGTAGTGGGTTGCTTTTGTTTGGTTTAGAGAAGTGGTTTTTAACCACTTATCTACGCATCTACATATGCTTAGAGTTTTTCTGGTAGGGGTTTTTGTTTTTTCTTTAGTTCGGATCCGGCCGCCGATGGCTTCCTTAGTACCGGTGATCAGATCCTTTTCTCTTTCTCTTTTTTCTTTAGTTGTTTCTCTTTTTTCAGTTTTGTGTCGCGGTAGTTCACGACGCCGCATCCTCTGTTTCCCGGCGCGTCGTCTTTGAGTTGCTTCGTCTGGTTTTGGTCGTCGATTTGGGTAGGCTCTCGGGTTTGCTTCAGCTCTCGTTCTAGATCTAGTTCTATGATGGTCTCATGTTCCGCGGTGGTTTCTCCTCCCCAGCTTCAACGGCCGTCGCGCTTGGTCTCCCTTTCTGGGATCTCGAGGTGAGCAATTCTGGTTCCCGATTTGTTTTTGCTCCTTATGTGGTTGGGTGTGGGTTGCGGTTTGGTTCTGGCTGCGGTTTCTGTAGCTAAGGTCCTCGTTGGGGTGTGGTCCTGGTTGTTGTGGTTCGATGTCCGGGTTTCTCCTTTTCCTTGCGGTTGGTCCTGTTTCCGTAGGTTTGTGTGTTTGTATCGCGGGTCCGTTTTTGGGCGCGGGGAAGCTTCGTGGTGGTAGTTTTTTTGGGTGGTCCCGTTGTGCTTTTTGCCTAGCTAGTATCCTTTGCTAAGCGCCTTCGAGGGTTTATTGTTGTTCTGGGATGAGAGTCTGTTTGGTTTAGGAGTAGCTCTTCCTCCGGACACAGTCTCTGATGCGCCAGTTCTTGTGTCTCCTTATTAGATTGGGCTTCAGATAGCTTTGCCTAGTTTCATGAGTTTGGGGTCACTGTTAATGTCTTTTGCAGTGTCGCTTCCTCGGTTTTTGTTAAATGACGTTTCCAGTTTGGCTCCGTTATTGGTCCAGTTTGCCTCGATTTGTTTCTTGTCTCGGTTTTCCCATGCCAGGACTATACTTTGTCGTTTAACTTACTGGTCAGAGGCTTCAATATGCAAATCCTATTTTCAGACGGTATTTTATTTAGAGAATCCACTATCTTGAAGACCTCATAAACTCAGTGAACTCTGTTCCATTGTGGATTGTCTATCGAGCTGCTACCTCAAAATTGGAGTGGTCTATCAGTGCATCCTTTTCACCACCGGCTTCTTATGTTCCGGTTTAGGACATTGTATTCTCTTGTGGTTTCACTTTTCGTCTCGCGTTTATCTTGATTTGCTAAAGATCTGTCTTAGTTTGTTTGCTTGTATCTCGACCGATTGCGTTGTATCATTATTTTTGTGAAATAAATAATCTTTTCAGGAAAAAAAGTGTATATATATATACATTTACAAGATATATCTGCGACTGAAGAAATGAGGAGACACGCTTCACTTGATCCGGCCTTAACGTAGAACTTTAGATAATCATTTTCTATTGTCTTTTTTTTTGTTTGGTTTTATCCACTCACTTGTTGCATCCGTTGAGACATTGACCATCCAGGCAGTTTTGGGGATTGACGAATACATGTTATATGCTAATCCTAACTTCGATGAGGTACTAAAATTGAAGAACAATTACTAATTATGCTATATTTGCATAATTTATGTAACAAAATTGATTTAAGTTATAAAACAAAATGAGGCAGAAAAGTCAAAGGAATCGACGGCTAGAAAAGAGCGATGTTGGCGTGGCGTGTGGGAAGTGGGCACTGTTGATGGAGACACCAAGTAGCATTCGCAAGCACGAGACGTCGCCGTTTCGAGACAAATCCTTATCGAAGCGATAGCGACTCTTCCTTCACCTTTTCTTTTGTTTTCTTATTAGTTGCTAAATTGGTTAATATTCTATATATCTATACGGTAGAGTTTTATTTTCAATTTTTTTTGTTTTACTTATATATATATATTTTTTAAATATATAACTTAACTAAGTTTTTGAGAAGAAAACATAAGTTAACTCAATTGTACGAAATAAGAAAAATAAATAAATCTAGAGGAATTCTTTAAAACATTATTAAAAATTTCAAATTTCAAAACTACCACACATTTTCAAAAGTTTCAAAAATATCACAAATTCTCAAATATTCAAAAAATACCACAAAAATAAAAAAGTGAATTTTAAGAGTTTAGAATTTAAAATTTAGGTTTGGTTTCACTAAATAGATTTTGAGGTTTAGTTTTGAAGGCGTTAGGATTTGATTTTGGAGTTTTAGGGTTTAAATTTCAAGTTTTAAAGTTATTCCAAATTTTGTGGTATCTTTAGAACAAAATATTTTTGTGGTATAATATTTTTAGAACTTTTGGGAGCGTGATACTTTTGAATAAACTTAATTTTTAGAGGTATTTTTGAGATTGTCATATAAATTAATAATACAGAGAAGTAAATTATGTGTGTACTGAGTTTTTTCTATTGGACATATGACTAACTAGCAAAAACCAATTGCTATGTTATAGAACAGAATTTGATTTATGGCAATGTAACATAAATTATTATAGAGGCATTTTCAAAAATATCATCAAAACTAGATTATATTCTATATCATATTTTCAAAATTTCTAAAAAATCATATTTTTCTAAAAAAACCACAAAAAATGTTTTTGTTCCAAAAATACTATAATATATGAAATAGCTTTAAAACTTCACATTTAAAAAATAAAATTCCAAAACTAGACCTTGGTTTGTCCTTTCCAAAACTAAACCATAAACTCTATTTAGTGCACCCAAACCCAAATTTTAAATTCTAAATCCCTAAAAAAATTTTTTTTATGTTTTTGATATGTTTAAAACACTTGAGAGTGTGGTATTTTTGGAAATTTTGAGAGTGTGTGGTAGTTTTGAAATTTGAACTTCTTTTTATGGTGTTTTCAAGAAATTTCTTATTATTATATATAATTTTAAATTTTGATTACAAATTATTTAGAAGAGTTTAGATACATAAATATCAAAAATAAAATTATGATAAAACATGTTAATAACAATACTTATTTCAAATATTAAATTACAAAAATATATAATTAATAATGCAAACATGATAACATATGTTATTATTTATCTTTTACATAAGAAAAACTATGCAGTACATTTATTAGTTTAATTTATGGATAATAATGAAAAAATTCTCAAAAGTATAACCGGAAAATAATATTTATTATTAGGTTTTAAATCTATTGATTTATAATTTAAAAAGAAGAAAGGAATTTATTGTATATTATATTTTAAAACGCTTATATATATATATATATATATATATATATATATAAACAAAAAATAAATAATTGATTAAGTTAAGAGATCTTTTTAAAAGTATGTAATATATTACTTTATAATAAATTTCATGAAATGATAGATTTATAAGTATTATTAGATGAAATATTATATAATTAGTTACAAACCCAAAAAAGTATTAAAAAAATTAATATAGTAGACAAACTAACTTTGTAAAAAATTGAATAAAGCCATTTTTCCAGCCAGCTATAAAGTTTACTTTTTGGTGAAAATGTGTTTTTTTTTTTATATTAAAGGCCGAATTTTTTGACTTTGAATATCTGCAAAAAAAAGTAGGTCCTACCATTTGCTGACTCGAACTATTCCTCGGGACCACTTGCAAAAGACCTACACGTGTCATATATCTCAAATAAAACGGGAAAAAAATTACTCCTACAGAGCTAGCTAGCTATCTTTAAGCCGATATGAGCCTTCAGCTGTCTTTTGATGGATCTTTGTAAATGTATAAATTATTATCGTCTTCCAAAATTTTACCACATGATTAATCATTTTGATTTGTGGCCCGTCCAAATCGGGTAATGTTTTGAATACATCATTATATATTCTACTAAATATTATAGTAAAATATAAGTTTTAATATAATTTTTTTAAAATATAACTAAATATAAAAACGAAATGTATATTTTTAATTTTTTGATGACTCTAGTATCTAAANGAAGGATTCTGATTAGATTCAAAGCATCTGCAGTCGACAAGGATATCTAGAAAGACCGTCGAAATTCATCCCATGTTAATTGACGGTGACCGAAATTCAAACTCATATGGTGAAACTCACAATTGTGAGCTCTTTACAACGAAAGGTATATTCAAATTACACATTTTAAATTATTATGCTTTAGAGTATGACAACAAATATATATATATATGTATATATATATATATATATATATATATATTTTTATAGAACATAATCCAATTTAAACGTGTTGAACTTTGACTTCAAATTCACACATGATTCTACTTCAAAACAACTAGTATCTTTATCAGTAAGACAAGAATTTCATAATCTAAACCTAAACAAGAGAACCGAACAAAGCAATACAACAAAAAAAGAAAGAAAACAAAATAACCAGATTTGTTCACCCAGTTCGGCTACAATTGCAGCCTACGTCTGGACGGAGACTCTCCTAGAATCAACTATCCTCAAGAACAGATTACAACGATGAGAATGAGTATCATTAATTCACACACATAAGATTGATGAACTTGCTACCCGATTTCCCCTAACTTTCTCTTACTTCGATTGAGCTATAAGAACAAGCTTACAAGAAGAAATTGATAATTCTCACTCTACCCAGTATCAAGAAGGATCTAAGACTTATATAGATTCCAGCTTCAGTAACAGAAATCGCAACCTCATAACAAACCTGAAACAAACTCTGCTAACGTCTCTTTTCCAGCTTTGATCTTCAAACAATCTTGAAATATTAAACCGATGAATCATTATCCCAATAAATCAAATTGAACCGAAGACTGAACCAAACTCTATTTTATCTGAGTTAAACTGGTTTTCTTCTAATTTGATTTAATGTAAAGTCTGACCAATACTCAACAAATTTCACCTTGGCCAGACTTCAATGCTTTACCTTGTGGATTCCAGTCTCAGGGATTCAGCTATTATTCCTTGTAGCAGCCTAATAGACTTAGTAGATCTCTAAATCTATTAACAGCTAGTACCTTAGTAAAAACATATGCATGATTAACACATGTATGAATCTTTGTAACCTTTACTAAGCCATCTTCCACCATATCACTAATGAAATGAATCTTGGTAGCTACGTGTTTTGTTCTGTCGTGAAAAACATTATTCCTTGCAAGTGATAAAGCAATTTGAGAATCACAAAACACTTCAACATAGTCTTGACTGTATCCAAATTCCTGACACAACTCCTTTAACCAGACTACTTCTTTTGCTGCATCTGTCAATGTTATGTATTCTGATTGAGTTGTTGATAAAGAAACCACTCTCTAAAGACAGAACCTTCAACTGATTGCACAACCTCCATAGATAAATGAGAAACCTGTCAAAGACCTTCTTTTGTCCAAATCAGCAGCATAATCTGCATCACAGTAGCCCCAAACTTTGAAATCACTTGACTTTCTGAATACCAAACTTATGTCCGCAGATCCTTTCACATACCTCAAAACCCATTTCACTGCATTCCAGTGAGTCTTGACTGGAGTACTCATAAATCTACTGATAACTCCTACCGGATATGCCAAGTCTAGCCTAGTTCCAATCATACCATACACGATGTTCCCCACTGCATTGCAATAAGGAACATATCTCATGTATGCTTCATCTGATACTAATTGAGCTTCAGTTGCTGCATATAGCCTAATATGAGAGCCCAATGGTGTCTGTACAGCCTTTGCTTGCTCCATTCCAAAAGTCTTCAAAACCTTTTGTAAATAATTTGCTTGTGATAATTTTACCCAGCCTTCCTTTTTGTCTATGGATATATCAATTCCTAATATTTTTTTGTTGGTCCAAGATCCTTCATCTCAAACCTGGAACTAAGTTGCCTTTTCAATCTTGAGATTATTTCCATATCTTTAGTAGCCACAAGCATATCATCTACGTATAGTAACAAATAGATGTATGTATCCTTCTCCATATTAATTGTTGATACCAGGTGTAGCACCTACCCTAAAAGCCCATTTCGACTCAAGGCCCAGCTAGACGCCGATGTGATGAAGAGAAAGGGCCTGGGAAGACGAGAGCTATGTGGGCCGACCTGACGAGCTGGGCTGTCCAGCTCGTGGCCCATTAAGGTTAATTCAATGTAATTAGGGTTTTGAGCTTGTATTCTCACTATAAATACTCATGTAATCACTCCTTATGAGATATGAAATTCTTCTAAGATTTTACCCACATAATCTAAGACCTAAACTTATTGGTTAAGTCTTGATTCAACAGTTGGCGCCGACTGTGGGGAGCTACTGCTAGAAGAAGTTCGTAATTTACCTTTGCAGGAAAAGAAAAAGCAACCGACAATGACCACGGGATCGACTGATAACACGCAAGACAACCTTCTCGTCGATCTGACGAACAAAGAAGAAAACAACGAGAAGAAGACGACCGAGGAAAAAGCCCAGAGCTCACCATGAAAGATCTGCTGAAACAGATGCTATAGCAGCAAGAAGAAACCGTGAAGCTACGAGCTGAATCGCAAACCCTGAAAGCACAGCTAGAAGACATCACTGCATC
>OVBE01004925.1:0-22783 GCA_900406425.1 Iberis pinnata | reverse complement strand
GCTGTTCGTTTGGCTGTCGCAGCGACTGGAGCGACCAGTCGCTGAAAAAACCAGCGATCGAAAATCGTTGTCGCTGGTTTGAGTCGCTGGTCACTGTCGCTGGTCGCAGCGACTGACAAACAAACAACGACCTGTCGCTCGTCGTTGTCACTGTTTCTAACGACAGACAAACAAACAAAAACCACTCGCTGTCGCTAGCGACAGGTAAACGAATAGGCTCTTAATCAGTTGTTAGCGGCAGTGACTGACAACTGATTAACATACACACATGTCACTGGATCAACAATAAGTTAGACAATAATGGGGATTATACATCCTACCAAAAAAAAATAATGGGAATTATATATATAATATATATATATTGTTAAATAATTTGAAGATGTAATAATTTATTGAGGAATTCCTCCAAATATTATAAAAAAATTAAAATTTTAAATTTATCACGCATTCCCAAAAGTTCCAAAAGTACCACACACTCTCAATGTTTTAAAAATACCACCAACATAAAAAGTGTTTTTTAAGGATTTAAAATTTAAAATTTTGGATTTGGGTTCACTAAATAGAGTTTAACGTTTAGTTTTGAAGGGCTGGGGTTTGATTTTGGGGTTTTAAAATTTAAATTTGAAGTTTAAGAGTTATTTCAAATTTTGTAGTATTTTTAAAAAAATAATATTTTGTAGTATATTGTGTTACATATCTAATACTAGGTTTTAACAACAAAAAAACCCATATCTAATAGGTCTGGACAGAAACAAATAATGGGGATTATAATGTTAGAACATGTTATTGGTTGGCTTTTAACAGTACAAAAGAAATAGAAAATCAGAGAAGCATCTTCCCTACCATCATCAAATCCGATTAAGGATGAGATTTAAGTTAAAGCTCCAGCAAAACTGAAAGTTTTCTTATGGGAAACATGCATTGGAGCATTACATGTCAAAGATTTATTAGAACGAAGAAAGATGATGGTGGATAATAGATGCCACAGTTGTGGGGCTACCAGAGTAACAATAAGCCGCATCCTCTTCTCTAGTCATGTGGCTAGGAAAATTTAGACTTCAATGGACATCCCTTCACCACAAAATGGTTTTTTTTTTTTTTTTATAAAAGGTAAATATTTTTAATGAATAAAAGTTTACAGAGCTAGAGAAAACTAAAGATTTTCTATTTGGCTCTCAAAAAAAAAAAAAAAATACAAAACCTTTTTGAAACACGGTGAAAAAATAGATTTTCATAAACTAAAGAAGATAACTCCTTCATATATGATGGTGATTACACCAAGTAGAGAGCAATTTGCTTAAGTTGTTAGTGTGCATACAAGCTAAGATTGTGTTCCTAACACATCTATCAATGGTCTTGAAAGTGTGGCTTGCATCAAAATGAGGTGGTGGATTATGAATTCTTGAATTCCTTTCCCTCCAAATGTGGTAGATGGAAGCTTGGATGGCTAGAGAGGCTAGAGTCCGGTAGTCCTTATGTGTCACACTCGAGATATAATTAAAAGTTTATGTCTTGGACTTGAAGGTAGATGTTGGAGTGCCCCGTCTTGTAAGGATCTAAGCCCAGATGGTTGAGGCATACGACCAGAAGGCAAAGAGGTGGTCCATTTCTTTATTTCCAGCATTACATAAAGTGCAGAGAGGAGAGATCTGAATTCTCCAGGAGATCAATATGTCCCTAGTTGGTAGTCTATCCAAATAAGCCACCCAAGCGGTGAAAGAATGTTTGTGAATTGAGCCTTTAAACCAAATGATCTTATCCGAGGTTTTGATTTCACTAGAAGGTTTGGGATGTTCCCAGAGCAGTGGGGTAGAGTATGTTGGCAATGTTGAGTTGGGAACACGCCAAACATAAAGATCTAGTCCTTTGGCAGAGCCTGGTGGCTGCTGCGTTAGTAGTAAAGATCTTAAATGAGATAGGACCGGGTTCCTGGTTCTAGCAGTAGGTAAGATCCAGTGCCTCTGTTGGACACAATCAATGACTTTGCTGTCTCGCTGGTGCCCTGAGCAAAGTGGTCATGTCTGTCCAAGTCTGTCCCATAGTGATCCCCTTTCATCATATAACCAATTATCAAACCAGAAGCTGGCATCAGTACCATTACATAGTGAACAAAGAATAAAGTTTTTGGCTTCAAGTCTTATATGTAAAAGGGATTTCCACATCCATGAGTCACAAGGGTTGGTCTAAATGGACCAGAAACTTTGTGTTTTGAGCCTGGTATGTTTTGACCATGCCATCCACAAAGAGCCTGAGTTTGAGAACATGAGCCAGATAAGCTTAAGAAGGAGAGTGGTGTTCCAAATTTTGAGGTCTCTCATACCCAATCCTCCTTCCTCTTTTGGTATACAAATAGCCTTCCATGAAACTTTTGCCCAAGCAGATTTTGAGATGTCACCTACCTAGAGAAAACGCATACACACATCTGTTGGATCAGATTTAGACAGTTTTGAGGCATTCTAAAAGCATAGAACCAGAAATTCAGAGTACTGAATATGACAGTTTTGATCAGAAGTAAATGACCTGCAAAAGACAGAGCTCAGTTTTCCCAATAATTGAATTTTGAAGATAATGCATCAATTAAAGGATCATAATCAATCTTTTTAAGCTTTCTATGCATCAGAGGCAAGCCTAAATAACGAAAGGGAAAGGAATCAGAAATGAATCCCAACTCAGATAGGGAGGCTGATTCTTGAGTACTTAGCCCAGCCGTATAAAGGGCTGACTTATCTAGATTCATCTGCAGACTAGAATTACTATGGAACCTGGAAAGGGCATCAATAATGCCTTGAGCAGAGGATATGTTGCCATCAAATAACAACATCAAGTCGTCTGCAAAGGCTAAATGGGATATCTTGAGGTGCTTTGCTTTAGGGTGATAACCAATGAGGCATGCATCAAAAGAAGAATCTATCAATGTAGCAAAAAACTCCGTTGCTATAACAAGCAGGAGGGGGAAAGGGGGTCTCCCCTGTCTCAGTCCAAAATGGTTTTCTTTGATGATATTCTTGTTAATAGTCCCAATTAAGATGAACATATGAGTCATAAGGATATATTGTTTTTGATCTTATGTCAATAATAGCTGAAGGGATCAAAATGCACCTTTGGTGCCACTATAATTGAATTCCTCGGGCATTTTATATCTACTCAAGGTGTCAGTTTTGATCCTACCAAATCCCTATTGTACGTGATCTTATACCGGAGAATCATAAGCAAATGTGCAACTTCTTGGGGTTAGCTAATTATTATCATCGTTTCACCAAGTCTCACAACCTCATTGCCAGACTTTTACCTCATCTGCTACGTAAGGATGGTTTCAGTTGGACTTCAGAAGCCATTTCCTCTTTTAACTCCTTGAAGGACGCCTTGACCACTACTCCAGTCTTGGCCTTGCCAAATTTCGATGATACTTTTTTGTTGAAACAAATGCCTTTGACACTGGTATTGGTGCAATATTAATGCAAAAAAATCATCTCATTTGCTACCTCAATAGAGCATTGGTACCTAGGCATCAGTCTCTATCTATTTACGAGAAGGAATTACTAGTTGTGGTACACATTGTAGAAGCATGGAACTTTTACCTTACTCACAAACCCTTCATTATCAAAACTGATTATAAGAGTTTAAATTTTCTGGTGGAACAGAAAGTCATAACATCATTCCAGTACTTTGTCAAGCTCCACATGTTCAAGTGGCTACATGACTATATTCCGGGTAATCATGACTATACTGTAGGTAGTCACTCGAGTCGTGATGCAACTTATGAGATGATCAAATCATTATTCTTCTAGCCTAAAATGCAATTATAAATTCAGAATTATGTGAGGATCTCCTCTATTTCCAAAGAAACAAGTATGATAACTCAACAAAATATGGTTTGCTCGACCTTTTACCTATTCATTTTACTGTTTAGGAATCTATCAGTATAGACTTCATTGAAGGCTTACCTTCCTCTTTTGGTAAACACTGTTTATTCTTTGTTATTGATAGGTTGAGCAACATGCAAATTTCTTGGCATTATCTCACCCATACACTGCCACTGAAGTTGCTAATACATATCTAGATTAAGTATTTAAACTTCATAGTATGCCAAAGGGCATCATTTGAGACTGAGACCCTAATTTCTTTAGTGAGGTATGGAAGAAATTATTTCATGCCTTTGGGGTTGATCTGCGTTTTTCTACTGCTTACCACCCACACTCCATTGGTTAAACACAAATAAAAAATATGACACTTGAAACTTATCGCTATTGTATGTCTTTTGATTCACCATCCTCTTGGTCCAAATGACTGCCTTTGACAGAATGGTGGTACAACACAACCTTCCACACAATAATCAATTGTACACCATTTGAAGTTTTTTTTGGTGAACCACATGCTATCCATCTGCCTTATCTAATAGGTGAGAGCCCTTCTATTGTGATTGATCGTAGTTTATAGAAGAGGGAAGAAGCAATCAATATGCTGCGTACTCATAATCGCATGAAGTAGTATGATGGTTCCCAAACATCTCCTTAGATTTTCAACATTAATGACATGGTATATCTGAAGTTGCAGCCCGATAAACAACATTCTTTGAAGAATAGACAGATCCTCACAAGCTCTCACCTAGGTTCTATGGTATTTTTCGTGTGATAGACAAGATTAGCTCATCTGTATACAAACTGGGTCTGCCTCCTGCTGCAGCCATTCATGATTTGTGTCACATTAGCTAGCTCAAGCTCTCCCCAAACCCTGCTGCTACATATCCTCTCACCTTCCCCAAATACCTTCTCTATGTGGGCAAGGACAAGGAACCTCAACATATACTTGAGACTAAAATGGCCAAACGTCACAACAAGGCTGTGACTAAAGTTTTAGTTCATTGGAAAGGAGGGTCTCCTACACAAGCAACTTGAGAATTCTACACTTACTTCATTGCCAAGTATCCTTCTTTTTATCCGTGAGAAAAAGAATGTTCTGTTCTCAACAGGAGAGTATTGTTACAACATTATAGTTGTAGCTTAAAGAAATTACTTTTGGTTGCTTTAGGTTCAATATTGGTTCAATGTTATTTTCTATTTCTGGTTAATTGTGATTGGTTAGTCACACACTCTTTATGTAACTGAGAATTTCATTCCCTGAAAATATATTAGATTACAACAAAATACTCTTTCCTTTCCTTCACTCTCTATTATTCATCATCTCCTTCATCCGCCATTGTTAGTATGTTCTTCGAGGTGAGTTTTTGTTCCTTCTCTCCTCTTGAGCTTTCTTCTCATCACTTCGGTTCTAGTGGGATATCCTCATCTATATTTGTCACACAGTTCTAGTATTTCTCCTTTAACTCTGCTGGTTTTGTTTTGTTATAAACAAAGGGGAACTCTGTTTCTTGTACTTCACAGTTTTTATTTTATTAAAGATGACCAAAAAAATGAAAGAACACTGCGTTTGAAAGATAAGAAAAAATTGAAACTTAAGTGGATAACGATCATTACTAATTTTTCTTGTAACATATATGTAATTAGGTTACGTATCCAAACATGATGGAGTTCTTCAAAAATCTTGGAGTAGACATGGAAGCTTCAGACATGTCCTTTTCGGTGAGCCTTGATAATGGCAGAGGCTGCGAATGGGGAAGCCGTAATGGCCTTTCGAGTTTGTTTGCTCAGAAGAAAAACATCCTGAACCCTTATTTCTGGAGGATGCTCATAGAGTTAATCAAGTTCAAAGAAGACGTGCTAAAATATACCCAAGAGCTTGAGAGTAACCTCGATATCGACCGAAAAGAAACCCTAGGAGAGTTTCTCAAATCCCATGGTTACTCTGAGTTGTTTCAAAAGGCTTACTTGGTAAGATCTTAATAGTTTACGTGGACTACAAGTACAAGCTTATATTATGTTTTTTTTTGGAGTTACTTAGAACTTAACTAGTTATGTTACTTGACAGGTGCCAGCATGTGCTTCGATATGGTCATGCCCATCAGACAGTGTCCTTAACTTCTCGGCTTACTCTGTTCTTTCATTTTGTCGCAATCACCATCTGCTCCAGGTTTCATGATGGAGTGTTTTTAAATCTTTTAATTAAAAAGAAAAAGAGTGCATTCTTAAGTAGAGTGGTCTTGAGACTAAACACGAACATGCGGTCCAAAATCTATTTTAAAATTTTGGTTTAAGAACTGATTCAAAATTGTAATTTAAGAACTAGCTTGTATATTTAGATTGTGACATTTTAAATTTCAGGGTTGGCCCTATTTTTAAGTTATTTTTCATTTCTCTCTCAGCTCTTTGGGAGGCCACAATGGTTGACTGTTTCAGGACGGTCTCAGACTTATGTGGCAAAGGTTAAGGCAGAACTGGAGCAGCGAGGGTGCAAGATTAGAACAAGTTGCAATGTAAAGTCTGTTGTGGCATCTGAGGATGGGTGCGTCATAATAACAACTGAAGATGGATCTAAAGAAATATTTGATAGGTGTATATTAGCTGTGCACGCACCAGATGCACTGAGATTGCTTGGAGAAGAAGCCACATTTGATGAAACAAGGGTTCTTGGTGCTTTCCAATACGCTTACAGGTAAACTCATCATCACTGTAATTAAGAATGTGGAGATTGAATAATAACAAATCAATATTTTGGAAACGTAGTGATCTATATCTCCACCGAGACACTGATCTGATGCCGAGGAATCATGTTGCATGGAGCGCTTGGAATTTCCTAAGAAATTCGGAAAATAAAGCGACCCTCACATATTGGCTTAATATAATTCAGGTTTATATCCAAACATTTGCCTGACTTCCCACTTTATGATTTAATCAACACTCGTTTTATAATTGTTATTACTCCCTCTCTTCTTAAAAAGAAAATGTTTTGGTTTTAGAAGTTTATGATTTAAATTTGAAGTTTTTTTGGAATAAAAACCATTTTGTGGTTTTTTGGAAAAAAATGTGATATTTTTCGAACAAATTAAGAGTGTAAGATATATTTAAAAAATAAGTATTTTTGAGAATCCCAAAAATAAATTCTTACGTTTATAATTAGAAATGAAGAATTCCATTAAAATAAATTTTTTGTTCCAAAAGCACCACTAAACATTTTTTCTTCAATCATATGATATTTTTGGGTTTAGTTTTGACGTTGTTTCTTTTGCAAAAATAGTGTGTTGGTAATATTTTTGGAAAAAGAAGTTTTAGAGAATGAAAAAAAGATGGTATTTTTAAAAATTGAGTATTTTTGTTTAGTATGGGATTGAATATCTTAGAGCATCTCCAATGGAGGTGCTTAATGGAGTATTTATGTATTTAAAAGTGTATTAGACATTTTAAATAAATGAAAAATGGCTAATATACTAAGGACCAATCCTTAAAGAAGCATTTTAAAAACATTCTAAACATCTCTGTGTCAATTGTTGATTGGTTTGATTTTTTTTTAAGAACATGGATTTGTTTGTAAAATAATATATGTAATTGCTTATTTAAGCACCTCTAATGGACACTGTTTTTTTATCCTACAAACATGGATTTTTAGAATAAAATTTAAAAACAAAAATTAGTAAATACATTTTTAAACACTCTATTAAGCATTCCACCATTGGAGATGGTCTTAGACCCGGCTCATATAGATAACAGTTAACATGAGATTTATTTATTTTATGTTGCAGAATCTGGGAGAGGAGCATGATCCATTTTTTCTAACCTTTAATCCTGAAGTGACCCCAAAGAAAACATTGTTCAAATGGAGCACTGGTCATCCTCTTCCATCTGTTTCCTCATGGAAAGCTTCACAAGATCTGATCCACATCCAAGGGAAACGAGGTCTATGGTTCTGTGGTGCTTATCAAGGTAATTAAAGTCTATTTATTAAAACCTAGTCTACCATTATTCATTCTTTTTAGTAAGTCTATAAACCCTCTCTGTATTTTTAATCTCTTTCAGGATATGGTTTTCATGAAGACGGATTGAAGGCAACAAATAATTCTATAACAATTACCCAAATCATTTGAGTTTATGTAACTTACGAAAATTTGTTATATATTATGTTAGGCTGGTATGGCGGCTGCACAAGGTTTGGTTGGTAAAGATAAGATTACTCATCTTAGCAACCCAAAACACATGGTCCCATCTCTAACTGAGAAATGGGCTAAAATTTTCATTACTAGATTCTTGACACATTTCATATCGACCGGTTCCGTAACGTGAGTCCCCTCCTCTGTCTATTTTCTTACTTCTGTCATTAGTTTCTTATTAGTTAAATCCTAACAGATTACTTGAAGAAGGAGGCTCGGTGTATACTTTTGAGGGTAAAGATTCCAAATGTCATTTGAAATCTGTCATTGAGATTCACAGTCCTCAGTTTTACTGGAAGGTTAGCTTAGAAGAGCTTTTTAATTTGAATAAGTGAAAACTGTTTCTTACAACGCTCAAGAACTGGATTCTTGTTTTTTTTTTTTGTTTTTCCTCACAGGTCATGACACATGCAGATTTAGGACTTGCTGATGCTTATATCAATGGAGATTTTTCGTTTGTTGATAAGGAAACAGGACTTCTCAATCTGATCATGGTATGCTATACACACTTGCTGATGCATAGAATTTTTGAGTCAAAGAAACTTGTGACATTTATCTGTTTGATCATAAAACTTTGCAGATTTTCATTGCTAACAGAGAACTGAACTCAAAAAACTCAAATCTCACTAAGAAAAGGTATAAATAAAGATCTAAAATTTGTATGTGAGAACAAGGAGCAAGTGGCATAGTGGTTATCACGGTGATAATATCACCTCTGCTTCTTTGTTATCAGACTAATGATCTAATATGGCCATTCGCTATGGACTTGTGTTTTCACACCAACATTGCATTGCACTTGTGTTTGATCATGTAGGGGATGGTGGACTCCAATGTTTCTCACTTCTACTATATCATCTGCAAAGCATTTTCTTAAGCATGTTTCTATACAGAACACATTAACTCAAGCTCGTAGGAACATTTCTCGACACTATGACCTTGTAAGCTGTCTTATATTGTGCACATTATAATTCTTTAAGTCTCACAAAAACATCTATTCACTAGTTAGCTTCATCGGTTGGGTGATCTTGCAGAGTAATGAGCTTTTTGCTTTGTTCTTGGATGAAACAATGACTTATTCCTCTGCTGTATTTAAGGTTATACCTTTTTGTTTTTCCTTGTCTGTTACTCTGTCGAGATTATGACTTCAACTCTTCACCGTTATCACGTTTGTAGTCTGAAAATGAGGATCTCGGAGCTGCACAGATGAGGAAAATATCTCTTCTAATTGACAAGGTAAGATCCATAAGCGAAATTTTTCTCTTTGCCTTTATGATCAAAAGGTGGGAAATTTCAGGCGAGGATAGAGAAGAGTCACGAGGTTCTAGAGATTGGATGTGGATGGGGAACATTGGCCATAGAGGTTGTGAGAAGAACTGGATGCAAATACACCGGCATTACTCTATCTATCGAACAACTTCGATATGCAGAAGAAAAAGTGAAAGAAGCTGGACTTGAGGTTTGCAGAATACACCATCTCTGGATCTTGTTTCTTATTTTCGCAAGGCTATGACTTAACAGTATAAACTTATGAATCGCTAGGACCGGATTAAGTTCGAGCTATGTGATTATCGACAACTATCTCATGCTCATAAATATGACAGGATTATATCTTGGTAAAAACTTATTTAACCCTCCTCTGTTCAATAACTTCTCTAATCAGTCTAATGTCGGTTTTCGATGCTTCAGCGAGATGTTAGAAGCAGTTGGACACGAATTCATGGAGACATTTTTCAGTCATTGCGAAGCCGCGCTTGCAGAAGACGGCATTTTTGTCTTGCAGTTCATATCGATACCCGAAGAGCGTTATGATGAGTATAGACTAAGTTCAGATTTCATAAGAGAATACATATTCCCGGGTGGATGCCTTCCTTCTTTAGCTAGAGTTACTTCAGCTATGGCCTCTTCTTCTAAGCTATAGTAAAGCCTTTTCTATGTCCATATCTGTAGCTTTTTTGGACCCATTTGACATTAAAGAAATGCAGCATTCAAAACGTTGAGAACATTGGAGTTCACTATTACCAGACATTGAGATGTTGGAGGAAGAACTTCTTGGAGAAACAAAGGTAAGCTCAACACCAAAAACGTTTCCTCCATTTGATGTTATCTGGAATTGTTATGGTTGGCTCATATTTCATCAGCACAGACAAATCATTGATCTTGGATTTGACGATAAGTTCATAAGGACGTGGGAGTATTATTTCGACTATTGTGCAGCTGGTTTTAAGAGTCTCACCCTTGGAAACTACCAGGTAATATAGATGAGTTACACATACTATCCATGAGCATTTATACCAAACCAAACCGAATACTGTTTGGATAACTTGGTTCCATTAATTCGGTTTGATGCAGGGATAGTTTGGTTTTCAGTTCAGTTTGGCAACTTAAGTACATTAATCGAACCGAACCGCATTTGTTAAAGTTAACCAAATAAATTAAAAATTAACCGAAATTAAGTTTTTCGAAAAAACTGGATTGGCTTCTATAGCCATATATAAAGACTTGATTCAAGGTTTCGAAAACATTGCAGGTAGTGTTCTCACGTCCAGGGAATGTAGCTGCATTGGGAGATCCATTCCGCAGCTTCCCTTCAGCTTCGATTAGCTGAAGTAAACGAAAGTAGATGAATCCATCCTACTTTTCAGACATGAACATGTAGATCAATCAATTCAAGTAATACTATCATTGTTTGTGCCGTTTCCCATACAAAAACCATAGTTTTGAGTGTTGAAGTACAAATAAACATATAAAACTACACCGTTTCATGATTGATTCTGTATTCCGTACCAACAATCTCGTACCATATCCAGACAATAATATATCAATTTACTCTACCGAGAAATCATAACCGCCTTTAACAACATATGAATTCAAGGCTTATGGATTGAGAGCTTAACCACCATATCCACGGTCAGGTTATAATATGTGAATGCAAATACATACATAAGCAACTCATGAAGAGCGTTTCTCTTTTATTTCATAAACAAGGCAAAAGCCAAAAGTTGCAGAACCTGTGAAAGTCTTTATACTCTCCAAAACCTTACATTTTCGATGTTATGCGGCTTAATGTTGCTTCTATAGATCCATGAGGTTCATCAGTTGGCAAGTACACATCATCCTTAAACTGCAAAAGCAATTTATCAGAAACTCATTTTCATATCATTAAAAGGCAACAACACACGACAATTCGTACCTTAACCATTGAAGGGTTTTCTTTGGTTGAAAGATTTACAGGTAGAAAATGAATATTTGGCATTTTAAGGTGTATCGATGATATATCAGCGAACCTGATCGTATTAACAAGAGTCTGATCATGGCAAGAGAAACATAACCAAAAGAAACAATGCTGAAAATTATAGATGGATTTGAATATACCTTCTCAGTACAGCGCCTCCCATAAGATAGAGAGTGCGTTGGACAGAAGGGCTATACACACCGGTTTCTGGAGGACCAAAGAAAGTATCCATTAGAACTTTCTTTACTTCCACGAACTTCTCCCTGAAGTAGAGTCTCTCTTTCGGGATGCTTGCTACTGACTCATACAAGTACCTATGGTCATGAACCGTCTAAGAATCAATCACAAGTAAAAAATATGTAGCATGATTAAGTTAGTTGATACCTCCAAGATGCATTCACCTCTGTTGCCAACATTCTCTCTCGAGTTTCCGGAAGAATGGTGTATTTATCTCTCACAAACCCCTCAAATCCTGACTGTTACAATCAATTTTGACATTCATTAGGGTCAATATCAGTGCAAGTGTCTTTCTAAGTAGGTTGAGAAGTATGTGTACCTGGGTGGTCTTGAGGAGAGAGAGTCCTGCAACACCAGAAGTTAAGTTTATTGCACCGGACTTTTGTACAGTTGCCTCTGTAGTATGGTTCTCAGACCCAAGCTTAAAACCTTCAACAAGGTAAAGGTAGATGTATTAAGAAACTTATCAAAAGTGACAAAAATAGATGAAAAACTGAAGAAAGCGGACCATGTAAATGCGGTTTTCCATCAATGCATACGCGATCCCATGGCTTCTCAATGATGTTAACAATAGCAGTGAAAACCTGGTAAAATCACAACAATTCATCCACTTCGTTATTATTATTATTATTTTTTTGGCGCATTAACTTTCATATAGCAAGTAGCCAGATTCAGATTTGATCGTTGATCAGATAATAACGCAACACGAATAACACAATCACTAGGCCATATTGATCTTTGTTTCATCCACTTTGACTAGTTAAACTATGGTGATAGTGCATACCTGTGGGTAAAATGAGCAAAAGTGATTCCCTAAAAGAATCGCAAATTCCTCTACCGAGAGTTGTACTCCACATTCCTTTGCCTTCACATAAACCTAATATGAAGTTTGTGTCAAATCCTAATCACATATTGCCAACGCTCCAAGACGAAGCAGTCGAATCATAGTCAAAATTGAAAGTGAATTACAGTGTTTTTCATGGTATCGGTGGCGACGATTTGAGAGTTATCGTCACGGTGGTAAGAAGAGAGACAGTGAGAGAGAAGAGTGATGCTAACATTCCATTCAACAAATTGATGAGATCCGTCTTCATTAACCCACACTCTTCCAACTCTAACTCTCGCCTTCCCATGCCTTTGCTCCAATCTCAACTCCATTTTTCACCAATAATCCAACAGATCCACAGATGCGTATCTTAGAAGAAGACCAAAGGCGTGAGATATTCGATTGCTGAGAAAAGACTTGACTTTCTAGACAGACCACCGATGAAACGGAATATTAAATAAATTTAAAGACAAGTTTGTGAAATCTGTTTCTCTAAAGTCAGTAAAATTTGTTGTCTAATTATAATTTAAATTAAATATATTTTTTTTTGGTTCCGACACCGCACGGCTGTAAAATAGTCAACTTTTCTTTTTGTCATGCCACCGCTAACGCTATTTTGGTTTCCAAACACTGTGAAAATGGTTACAATTTCAAAATTTATTAGATGATAATGATTGTGGTTATAAATATATGCTATTGGTCATAGTAGTTATAAATAACTTCTTAAATCCAAATTTAGCTGATTGATGATCTGGGAAAATACCCAAAAGGAGAATGTTAAAATAATCTTCATCTCTCAGATTATATTATTTAAATCTTCAACTTTTTAGTGAGCTAAATACATTCTTAATTTTTAATATTATGTTGATTATCTTTTTCAGTGTAATGGTATATGTTTCTAGTTTGATACCTAGATAAAATAGGTTCTGTCTCTCTTAGATGAAAATTTAAATTGTGATATTTGTAATGTATTAAACTTTTTTAGTGTTCTTCATGAAAATTTTCCATTTTTGTATATCCATTCGGTCTCTAGATTTTGAAAAAAACACTACGATTATTTTTGATAATGGTTTAAAAAAACTATTATTTAAAATTTCAAAAGCTATATACATCTTCTTCCAAAACATATAAATATAACTATTGAAAGTTTCTTATTTGTCTTCAAAGAATGGTAAATTTTATTCGCTATTACAATGTTGTCCGTACTAAAATACCCTGGTACAAAAGCTACTTGTTCTGGTGTAACAAGTTTTTTATTTGTCTTCAAAGGCTTGCGGACATTAGCAAAGTTTATGATATGGTTGACTGGACATTTCTTGAACGCGTTCTTACCCATCATGATTTGCATCAAAAGTGGATACCATGGATAATGATCTGTATATGTCAAGTTTCGTACCCAGTTCTTGTAAATGGTAATCTTCACGGACGGATCATTCCTCATCGTGAACTTCGCCAAAACAATATGTTATCACCTTATTTGTACATTCTTTGCACGAATGTCCGTAGTTTTATGCTTCGTAAAGCCTCTTAAGAAGGACTCGTTTATGGACTTAAACTTAGCCGCTCTTGTCTGGTATTAACACACCCACTACAAGAAAGATTTAAGAATCCGACCACCATTTTGGTCGGAAAATGGTCAGAATTATGAATTTTTGACTATTTTTCGACCAAAATGATTTAGTCGGAACTTGAAGGTAGAAAATATAGTCTAAAAATTGGTCGGAAAAAAGGGTAGTCGGAAATTGGTCAAAAAAATTTTCCGACCAATTTCCTACCATATTTTTTATTTGGTCGGAAATTGGTAGGAAAACTTTTCCGACCAATTTCCAACTAAATTTTTATTTGGTCGAAAATTAGTCGGAAATATTTTCGACCAGTTTCCGACTAATTGTTTAAAAAATTTTAAAAAAAATTCAGAATAATCTTTATAAATAATAATATTTTTAAAATTAAAATTCCATAAAATCTTTTTAGAATATAAAACCGATAATCCTAAATTCATAACCTAGATAATCTAATTACTTAAACTTACATAATCAAATAACATAAACCTAAAGAATAATTTGAAAGGATTTATAGAAATTTTGGAGAGTTTTGTGGTGTAATGAAAAAGTGAAGCTCGAGTTATATAGAAAAAATAGTCCGACCAAACAAAAATATTGGTCGGAAATTAGTCGGAACTTGTATTACATTTTCCGACTATTTTTTCGGACCAATTTTCAAGTTTGGTCGAAAATTAGTCATTAAATTTATTAAATTTGTGACAAATTTCTGACTAATCCTTGGGTTAGTTGGAATTTGGTCAGAATTTTTTGATAATTTTTTACAATTTTTATAATTTAAAAAAAAAAATTTATAATATATAGAGAAAATTAGAAAAAAATAGATAAAAAATTAAACAAATTTCGACTAAATTCTGACTAATCCAAGAATTTGTTCGGAATTTGGTCGAAAATTTTTTGAATTTTTTTTCATATTTTCTAAATTTTTTAAAATATTTTTATAATAAATAGAAAAAATTAGAAAAAATGGATGGAAAATTTTTTAAAAAATTCCGACTAAATTCCGACCAATTCTAGGATTAGTCAGAATGTGGTAGGAATTTTTTTGAGAAATAGTTTACAATCTTTTATTTTCTAAAATATTTTTAGTAATATATATATATATATATATATATATAAGAATTAGCTAAAAGGGTTTTTCTCCTATCTTTGTGGAATTAAAATTTTTTTACACAAATTTGTAAAATTAAACATTTATCAAAATTTAAGTCTCTTTTATCCTTAATGATTTTTTAAACAATTTTAAGATTTTTTCGCTATTTAGATGAAATGATCGTTCTAATTTAGAATGATCGTTCTAGAAACATACGTAATTCCTAGGCAATATATGGAACAACCATTCCACTATGGATGGATAACTCCATCTATTGCCCATAAATCACATATTTTTCTAGAACGATTATTCTACACTAGAACGACTGTTCCGTGTTTTTACTTTTTGAATCATTTTTTATTTTCGATTTATTTTGGTTTAGAAACGGTTATATAAACCGGATATCATATAATTTGTCTACTTCTTCTTCCCAAGAATTTATCTTTTAAAAAATTCTAGTTTTTTTTCTCTCAACCTATCACTCAAATCTTTCATAACTTTAAATAAGATGTAAATTATGTGATAAGTAACTAAAAAATGTCACCTTTTAAAAATCAAAACATTAACAAAAGAGATAAAAAACGAATCTGCACATATATAAACTTACCTTATATGTCAACTTTGATCAGTACTTAATGTTTTTCTTTGTGGATTCTGATAAAGAATTTATATGGATATATGTTTAGAAAAACTTAGATATGGAAGGAGAAGGAAAGAAACACAAAGAAAGAAAAGAAACGCTGTTTAATTTTGTAGAGAATTTAATATATATTATATGAAATATTTTATAAGAGATATTATAAGAATATAAATAGATATGGATAAGGACAATGACATATTATGCATAGATTGACTTCTTGAAAAAAAGTTAATTCCACAAACATAATTCTCCATATATATATAAAAGACCTTGTAATAAGCAAGTTTAAAATATTCTAATAGAATTCTATGGCAAATAATCACTTGAACAACATTATTATTTTTATAACTATATTATAATTAAAATAACTCAAAACTTAATTAGATTAGGAATATTCTAAGTCTAATCCAAAACCCTAAGATTTAGAAAATATTTGAACTCGAACTTTATTATGTCTCATTTTTCGTTTCAAACTTCCAAAACATCTCCGAGCAATCATATGCAATAATGCCAAAAAAAAGGCTAATAAATAGTTGGTTTGCCTAAATATAACAAATCTGAACTTTCTAGAGGAAGATTAGCTAGATGCTTTGACCAAATAATATGAATACAAAACAAATAAATTTTTCCCGCAAATTTATTTTCTAGTAGAAGTTTCCAAGAGACTGGCAGACTTCCTAACATATTTCTTGACATGATATACAGTCGTTTTACATTAGTAGAAGTTTTCAACCGATGTGGTTAGTCGGTTGTAAATGGTCGGTTTTTTTAAATTCGTCGATAATCCGTCAATATTTCCAATAGATTATCGACAGATTATAACCGAAGGCGTAATCTGTCATATTTATTTACTTTTGGTAATCTATCGGTTATAATCTGTTGATATTTCTGATGGATTATCGGCGGATTTAAAAAGAAATTTAAAATACTATCGACAGAAAACAAAAAAAATTGTTAAAAAATTAAATTTAAATTATTTAATTTATATTTTAAATAAAATAAAATTCAATATATATATATATATATAATTAAAATAAAAATATTCATAAAAAATCTAAATATTCTTTAAATTATAAAATTGTAATTATACAAAACGATAAATATATTAATATAGCCCTGGAAACGTGACATAAACGCTTCCATCCTAGCTTGTGTAGCCTGCATTGCCTCCATCTGAGCGTCACGCTCCGCTTGTTTAGCCTTCATCTCCTCTGTCTCCTTCGCTTGTGCATCCATGTCCTTCTTCATTCTCTCCATCTCCCCGTCCTTTCTCCTCAACTCCTCATAAGGATCTGTTGCAGCTCGGGATCGCGATCCTGAGAAGCAATAACCAGACATGCTCCCAAACCCGAACATCCGACCCTTGGACTTCTTCGTAGTCTGAAAAAATAATATTGTATTAGTATCAATAATATGCAATAGTATGGAGTTAAATGTAAATATTGTTTACCTCATACACTACTTCATATTGCATCTCCAGGGGGTGTCGTTGCCATCCTCATATGCCTGAGTAGACCGGATCTCCTCGAGACGTTTTTTAGATGCCTCGATAACCTCCCGAGCCAATGGGTCCTGGATTTCTCCAGTCGCCTTGTTCGTGTGGAGATCGTCTAAAATCTCAAGGGGCGACGGCTCGTCACCGCTCTTAACCAGCTGTTCAACAAATAAAAATTTAAATGTTAGATAATATTAATCAAAACAAAAAATTACTAGATTAAAGTTTTAAATCATATCAGATCTTACTGTCGGGTGGACGAACTCCTAACACTAGTGTTTCTAGTCAACATCCCTCTACCGTCTCGGTCGCTACACCGATTCTTCTTGTTCTTCCCCGACTTATTTTTCGTCTCTACTTTTTTCCAGTACGCTATGAAGTCCGTAAGGAGATCTAGGGGCATGTTCGTGTGCTTTTTTCCCGTCTTGTACCAGACCTCCTTCCACGAATACATGTGGTTGGTATAAGTCCACGACGGTTTAACCCTGAACTCTCTCCGCACTATAGGATTAATGGCGGGTCTCCAGTTGAATTCTCGATATATGATCTAAACATTATAATATTAGTAAGTATATATTTAAGTTAATATTTTATAATTTTCTTACCGCGAAACAGTATAACCAAACTTCCTTATTTTCTGGGGGCATGTCTGCAAACTTCGGGTACGTTACATCCAAAAGATTTTGCATCAGCGACTTCATGCACTTCGTGATCCTGTTATCTGAAGTCGGAAACCATGACATCCACTCCAAGCCATATGGATCCAAAACCGGCAAACTCTCGCGCCCTGGTTGGACCGAAAGCTCCTCCAAAGATAGCTGCTAAGGGAGCTGATGGTCTGGATGTGGATGCTAGGGTAGCTGAAAGGGGGGTGCCTAAGAGTCAAACACCCGAGTGCTAGAAGAAGACTCAAGAGGTGGAGGTGCTGAAGTTGATTCTGGTGCCGAGGAAGATCATGCTACATTTCCCAGTGTATAAGGGGAAAAAGATCCCCTGGCATACTTGAATCGACCATAATTACTAAAATTAGTAATTACGGTTATTAAATATTAGTATTTACTTTAAATCAAAATTATAATATTAAAATTAAATATTACTATTTAATCTATTTTTATATTTTAAATGCAAATTTTAAACTTTTATTTAAAATATTATAATTTCAATTTATAAATTTTAAACTATGTAAATATAACAATCCTAAATCCATCAAACAAACTAACAATCCTAAATATAAAAAATTCTAAATCCATCAAAATTTTACAAAAAACCCTAAACTTCTACAACTTCCTAAAAAACCCTAAAATTCCTAAATCAATCAAACAAACTAACATAATTAATCAAAATTCTCAAAGTTTTCCAAAAACCCTAAACTTCCTAAACTTCCTAAAAATCCTAAAATTCCTAAATCTATCAAACAAACTAACAATCCTAAACATATCAAACAATCCTAAATCCAACAAAATTCTCAAAATTTTCTAAAAACCTTAAACTTCCTAATTTTAAAAAAGTTATTAACTAACCGTTCAAATCTAACAAAATTTTCCTAAAACTAGTTAATATAACTGACATTGCATTTCTTTCAGCCATTGATCGGTTGAAATCCCAGATTTGAACTTTTTCTCTCTAAAACTAGTTAATTCAAAACTATCTAAAATACGCATTTTATATTTAAAAAAGTCTAAAATATGCATTTTATGTTCAAAAATTATTTATAATCAAAAATGAAATACAAAATATTCATTAAATATGCCTAAAATATAAAAAAGTATAAAAGTAGAAATACATAAAATAAAATACAAAATATTCATTAAATATGCCTAAAATACAAAAAGTATAAAAGTAGAAATAAAATGTTTATCTACTAAGATAATGATGAATAATCTGATGGAGTAGAATCTGTGTCATCTTCAAATTTGTTATCGGACTCGTCGTTCACGTCATGTATACCAGCATTTAAATATCTGAATCATCTAAGGTCCACCACAAGATTGACTTCCATAGAAGGTTCAATCTTAGCTAGTGAATCATTGTCAATTGGTTGTAATAGGCTATACTCACAAACGCCTTCTATCATTATCCTTGGATTCATTGCATTACTGCTATCCAAGGATCGTTCCTAGCTGAGATGTGTGGGTATACGTGATGTAAGATACTTGAACAATTCACTACAGAAAAATGATGTTATTAAGACGATCGATTTCGTGACAGTAGAAATCAATTCGTAGCTATATAATAATTGTGACAAATTTGTGATAATTTATTAATAGTTGCAATACAATGGTCACAAATCATCATTTGTAACAAAAAATTCACAACATTTGTTACAAATCTTTATAGTAATTATATTATCACAATTAGTTACAAAGCATTATAGTGACAATATCCTCACAGTTACCTACCAAAAAGTATTGTCTCGAAAAAATCATAATTTGTGGTGTATTTGTGTTACAATTTAGTCACTATTTGTAACAAGACTTTGACACCAAATAGTCAATAATAGTAACTATAAAATCATTATTTAATATCGCATTTACAATCAAAACATTTGTCTCAAAAATGTCATAGTTTGTTACGTATTAAACGTTACAATTTAGTAACTCTTTTTGATAAAAAAATTTGGTCACAATTGTCAGTAATAATAACTAAAAAATTATTCTTTATTGTCACAATTACTAACTGAAATGTTTTTCTAAAAAATGTCATAGTTTATAATGTATTCAACGATACAATTTAGGCGCTTTTTTAAGCGAAACTTTAGTATCAATCAGGTATAAAAATATTGGAAAATTTTTATTTACCGTCATTGTTTATTGTAATTGTTTAAATATTACAAATTATGATAATTGTTGGAAGCTTATAGAAGTTAGTAATTCATTATAACTTTTTGGGCTTTTTATCAATAGTGCCTTAAAGGAAACAAATCTTTTAATGAATGCCATAATGGGTCAAATTTATGGCAAATGCCATAAAACACATGCAATGTGGAATAGGCAAAAGATGAATATATCCTCGGCAAAATGGGTACGTTTTGGCGGGAGTGACATTCAATTATTTGAGCATTAATGAGCCTTAATTGTGATTAGATGGTTATAAGAAAAAATAAAAATAATATCATAATTAATGAGAAAAACTAAGGTTGAATTTATTATGACTCTATTAATGGCGAGCTAGGGAGAGAAACTGGTGCGATTTAAGGTAAGAATTCAATGCCGAATTTTTTTTTTTCCAAAAAATTAAAATTGAGATATATTGTCGTGCAAGTAACGTGACATTATAAACAGAAATGGACAATATATTGTTCAGGTTGGATATTATTTCTGGTGCATATGTTGGTAGGGTTAAAGGAATATGTAGAGGGCATGGTGTCTAATATGAACGACTTAGAAGGCTATAGGAAGAAAACTATGTATGGATAGTTTGGATATGTGGGATTAGTTTCGTTATATGGCTAATGGAGTCGAGAATAATGTGGTACAGACGGTCATGTTTGAGTGAGAAGATGGTGGTTGTATTGTTAATGGACATGTAGTACGTGGTGTCTATTTGGGCCGATGGACTATTATTAACCGACTTGTTTTGTTGTCGTGCGTAGGTGATCAATAACAAAGAAGCATAGAAGATGGAAAATAATGTTCTTGAACATAATTTTTAATTGTAAAATAACAAAATAGCGTATAGGGGCGATTATCGAAGGCGATTTTTCTAGGGCATTCTAACTTACCTTTTTAAGCTTCTTCTCTACGGCATCTTGCCGCCGTCCTGGTGATGACCGGCGTCATAGTCGGCGAGTCCGACTCACTGCAACATCAACTCACAGCAGTTCCTGCTCATGAGTCCTCATCCTCACCGGCTACGTCTTCTTCTGTCTCTAAGTCCGCGTCCACTACTTCAAAATCTCCTCATGTCACCTCTGCTTGGAAATCACCTATCAATACCGATAACCAAGTCATCTCAAAACCTTCGATCACCATTACGGGTGGCACAGCCTCCGCTACCATACCTCAATCTCTCTTGATTGATAAACCATTATGGTCCAATTACTTAGTCGGCTACTTTATCGGCGATGCTCCTCACATTGGGAAAGTCCACGCCACTGTAAACCGCATATGGAAAAGAGAAGGACAAGCCACTCGGATAGATGTTCAATTCCTCTCCGATGACACGGTTCTGTTTAGGGTTGATTCTTCTGAGCTTAAATCTCGTATTTGTCGTCGGAAATACTGGCACATTGCCGATATACTACTTGTTGTCCAAGAGTGGACTCCATCGCAATCTCTCTCTAAACCTACACTCTCGTCTATGCCTATTTGGGTTGATTTTCATGATGTGCTTGATTCTCTCTTTTCTCGTGCAGGTTTGAAATTTATCGGTGACATCATAGGTGACACTAAACAACTTCATTCTAAAACCGAAAAGTGCATAAGGCTTGACATAGCACGTCTACTAATTTTTCTTAATCTGGAAAATCCTCTCATTGACACTATCGAATTGGAAAATGAGACGAAACCTATTACGGTTTCTTACCCATGGCTACCTCCAAGATGTCTCAAATGCTCCACATGGGGGCATAAAATACTTAATTGTAAGAAGAAGACAGCTCCTATCACCAATCCCGTCGTACCGGAGCCATCCACAGATTCCATTACGCACGCAAGTCAGGAACAAAACAATACCACCATATCAAGCCAACCGGATATTGTTACTGCCAATGAGACTTCTCCTACTGCCAATGAGAATTCTCCTACTGCTAATCCTACGGGACAAACAGAGTCTTCAAAGAACAATACTACTCATCCTAATGCTTCACTTTCATTACCTCTAAACGCTCTTGTTAATGTTGCTACTATCGCTACTACTCAACCTAATGCTAATTCTCTTGTTAATGGTGAAACATGTACTTCATTACAACGTAACGTGGATGATCATGCAGCTCACACACATGATCCCGTTGTACCCTTACATGCTCCTGCTTTAGAGAAAATTGCCAGCAATTCCTCATCATCAGTTGAAGTCCAAGTTGAAACAATTGCGGAATGGTCCAAAGTCGCGAGGGTGATAACACTTGAATTTCATGATTTGTACATAACATTTCTTATCACTTTTTAGTTCTTTAGGATTTCATCTAGCATGTTTAAAGTTGATTTCTGGAAGTTTATGATTTTTACGAAGTTTTGCATTAGGATTTGCATTTGCATACATTTTGGAGATTTTTCAGGACTTTCAGGAGTTTTCAGGAAAATTCAGAAAACATCACCAAGTCACTGCAACCTTCAGGACCAAGCTGCATTTTCACTATGGATCAATCTCACTTCTGCTCAGGATCGATCTCAGAATCGATCTCACTCAGCAGAGATCGATCTCAGTCCAGCACAGAGATCGATCTCACTTCAGTTCAGCAGAGATCGATCTCACTTCAGTTCAGTAGAGATCGATCTCATCTCAGCTCAAGATCGATTTGCAATCTCACATCCAATTGAGATCGATCCCACCNAGATCGATCTCATCCCATTCTTCAGCTCCAGTCTGATCCCAGAAGCAAGCATGATCGATCTGAATTTTTCAAGACAAGATCGATCTAAAATCTCAAGGCGAGATCGATCTACATCGATCTGCAACCAACTGAGATCGATCTCAGATGCAACCAACAGAGATCGATCTCA
>OVBE01004924.1:5340-22784 GCA_900406425.1 Iberis pinnata | reverse complement strand
AATAAATCTGCAATGCAATTTACAAAAATCTGCAACACCAAAAAAAATCGGCAGACATCAAACAAAACTGCAATTCATAATAAATCAGCAACTCTATTGACAAAATCGCATTAAATTGAAAACATAAATCTGCGGTAGCACATAAATCTCCATTTGATAAATCTGCAATAAAGAATAAATTTATGCAATGAAACAAAAAAAACGGCGAATATCTGCAAACCTCCGATGTCAAAGCGAAGACGAAAAAAGAGGAAACGTTTGTCGAAGAAAAAAAATCGGTCGGAGGAATATCTAAAAATACAGAGATGGAAAATACAGAGAACGGCAAATACAGAGATGGAAATGAGGACGGCGACGCAAATGAGGACGACGAAGACGAACTCCGACAGTAGGTAACGGTGAAGAAGAAGACTGAGATGAGAATTAAGACGGCGAAAACGGCGATGACAGTTGAAAAACACAAAAATTGGCAACGACGAAGAACGAAAAAGAAATAAGAATTTTTGGGATTTTAAGTTGATTTAATTATTTTCGGATTTTAAGTTGAAATAATAAGTTTCATGATTTTTGGTTGAAAAAATAATTCAAAATGGCAAAATTGTAGTTTCTCCGAAAAGTCTGGTATTTTTGACTTTCTACCCCAAATTTTGGGTTATTCTAGTAAGGGTTGACGTCGAGGGTCATGTAAGTTATAAACGCAAAATGTTGGGTTACTCTGACTAATTTTCTCTAAAATTAATAATAAAAGGGTAAGAGAAGGGGAGTCGATCCTTCTTAGAGGATTTTTGGAAGCAGTCCTGATGCGCCAGGTGTTAGCTTCCAATTGGAGGTTTCTTTTTTTTTTTTACTTTTTTCAGCAGTTGTTATTTTTTTTCAGCAGTTGATTATTTTTTTTATTCATAATTCTTTATAGATTTTTGACTATCGGATATTCAGTTCGATTCCGGTTCATATCATAATTCTGATACTCATTCGATACTTTTCTAATATTTGGTTCAGTTCTTGTCGCCTCCGGGTATTTCATATCTGAAATACCAAAAATACATGGAAATACTTCTTTTTTTTTATTCATGATTTTTTTGTAGGAGTAAAATTCCGGGTATTCGATTCGGTTCCGGTTCTTCGGATCCTAATTCTCATTCCCAATTGATACTTGTCTAATATTCGATTCGGTTTTTGTCGGTTCAGGTTCGGTTCGGTTCGGTTCGGTTCGGTTCCATTTTTTATTCATAACTTTTGTAGGGTTGGGCTTTCGGGTATTCGGTTCTGGTTCTTAGGATCTTAAATTTGAATATCGAATAAATACTTTTCTAATATTTCAATTAAAATGTATGTTCAAATATTAATGCAATAATTTGTTAGTTTCATAAAATTTATGTTCAAATATTTCAATTTAAAAAAATTTATGTTCAAACATCTTAAATATATAAAAAAATAATTTTTAAATTTTAAGAACCACATTAGTGGTTTTACCATTGGAGACACTAAAATTGAGAAGGTCCTTAATTTTTCAAGAATTTCCAAATATTGATTAAATTAATCACTAGAACCTCTAATGAGATCCTAGCATTGGACATGGTCTGACGCGCCTGATGAGATAGGAATTTAACTTTTATTTTGTATTTTCTATTATAAATAGCAAATTCCGCTAATTCTTTTAAACCACACGGGTGAGTTCCAAAATATTTATGATAAAAGAATACAGTAACGAAGTTGCAAAAAAAAAAAAAACAGTAACAATGATTTCAACGGAATATCATATGTGTACATACTACAAGAAAACATGGCTAAACTAACGGAGGTATCCGTCAATCCGTTATCAGAAACATGTGTTTTTGACGGGTTATTCACGAATAATGTCCATCAGTTTTAGAACATTTTCCCGTTAGTAATTACTGGCGGATTATTGACGGGCGGATTACCACGAATTTTTGATATTAATAACGACCTATAAGTAATTGCCAATAATAAGCCATCAGTAATACCTTAAGAAATTAACAGTATTACTAACAGTGTATATGATTGACGGATTTAGTCCGTCATAAACTACTGACGGATTTATTGACAGATTCTAGAATAATTAAAATTAAAATATATTAATTAAATTGATTAATTTATTTTTAATTGATTAAATATTTTTAAAAATGAAATTCGAAAATATTCATAAAATTAAATTCTAAATATTCAAAAAACTAAAAATAAATTCCCAAAATAAAAATTTTAAAATAGTTTTAAATTACAAAAAACTATTGTCCTTCGAGCCGTTGGTTTATCGAGTCCATGTATGCTCGCATCTCAACCATCTGAGCGTCTTGGGCCTGTCGCACAACCACCAAATCCTCAACCGTCTTCTTCAGACTCTCTACCTCCGCATCTTTCCTCCTCATCTCCTCGTCTCTGTAAGGATCCCTCGCTGGTCTTGATCCCGGTAAGCAGTAGCGGGCCATGTTCTCCAACCAGAACAGGTGCCCCTTAGACTTCTTCGTCGTATGGATAAACTAAAATAAAAAGTGTTGGAATACATATAATGCAATATTAAAAAAATAAACTTAAAATATTACTTATCTTGGTAACAATCTCGTATTGCGTCTCGAACGGGATGTCATCATCATCCGGTGATTATTGAGTAGCCTTCATATCTTCGATAAGCTTCTTAGACGTCATTGACTACCTCCCGAGCAACTAGATCTTGAAGTTGTCTCATCTTCTTGTCGGTGTGCAGGTCCTCCATAAGGTCAATGGGAGGTCGGCCGCACACCATCGAAAACTATTTAAGAAATAAAAGTTTAATTAGATTGAGTTTTAGATTGAAATATTAAATTTCTTACATTAAATGCGTATGCATACCATCTCAGCAGCCTGAGTGACCGTACTTTTGCACCCGAGTTTATAGTCGAGATCCCCTATCCTCACGGTCGCTATAACGGTTCTTCTTATTCGTCGTTGATAACCATTTAGTATTGTCATGATCCCAATATTCTACGAGGTCTAGGAAGATGACATCAAGCACCTCTTTAGCCTTCTTCCCTTCCTTCTTCCAAGTCGTCTCCCATGAGTAGAAGTGGTTACTGTAAACACGACCCGCCTTCTTCTTGAACTCTTTCCGCACTAGAGGAGTAATAGTAGGCCTCCAATTGATTTAATTCTATATGATTATAAAATTACACCTTTAAATTTTGTTGTTAATTTAAACTATTAGAAAAGGTAATCTACCGCGAAGTGTCGCAACCAAGTCTCATGATCGTCTTCAGGCATATCCACGAATTCCAGATATAATTTTTGAGGAGAATGTGCATCATGACACTTACTCATACCGTTATCCTAAGGTCCAAACCATGTCTCCTCATCTGCGAGAGATAGATCCAGAAGCGGCAACCTTTCACGTCCAGGTTGCACTAAAAGCACCTCAAACGACAAATGTTACGGAAGATCTGCCGTAGGCGCTGACTAAGTTTCCGGAACCTATGTATCCGGAAACAAAGGAGGAATGGGACGAGGCACCGAACTTGACCCTCCCGACCCTTCGGGCCTCAAGCCCACGTAAAGACCATAATTACTGAAATTACGGTTACATTATATTAACATTAGTATCAATGTTAATAAAATTATAAAAAATTTACATAACTAATATATCTTATTTTTTATAATTTATAAATTTTAAATTTACATTTTTTTTTACATTTGTATAATTAAAATTATATTGTCATTATTTAATTAAAATTTTATATTAAAAATATTTAAAGGCCAAAAATTATAGAAATAAAAACCCTAAACTATCCAAAATCAAAACCCAAAATCATCAACACAAACATTTAACATCAACAAACATCTAAAAATTTCATAAACCCTAAACTATCCAAAATCAAAACCCTAAACTATTGAAAATCAAAACCATAAATCATTAACACAAACATTTAACATCATCAAACATCCAATATTCAACAAACCACAAAAAGTTCATAAACCCTAAACACCCGAACATCTAGAATTTACAAAACCCAAATCATCTAATTCAACAAACTAATTCAACAAACATAAAAAAAACTCATAAATCAAAACTTACATCATCTAATAATCTCATTCAACAAACTAACCATCAAAACAACACAAACATCAAAATTGAAACCCTGAATCGTCTAATCATCAAAACCTAAACTAACCATCCATATTTATATAAAACTCATAAATTAACCTAAAACTTACTATGATGGTTTGTTTGGAAGGTTAGACATGACGATTTGTGCTTGGAATGGCAGGATTTGAGGAATAATCGCCGGAATCGAGTGAGAGTCACTAGTTTTTTGAGAGAAAATCGCGTGAAAATGAGGAAGAATCTTATGGTTTTTGAGTATATACTCGTTATTACTGTCGGACAAATCCATGAGTCCAAATAAATTAAATTTGAGTTGTTTCCTACATTTTTTGGGAAACAAAACCGCGGTAAAATTTATGATCCGTCAGTAAAAATCGCATAAAATCAGTCAGTAACTTGTAAATGTGGTTTAGGGATTCATTTAGGTTTGGTTTTTTGAAATAATCTATTAGGGTTACGATTACATATGAATAATAACACATTCAATATTCTAATGCATTAATAAACGACAATTCATATATTGTCATCAACAAATTCCAAACTTTATCGGTAAACATCTTATAAGTTCATAAACCATTTCGATTATAACGATCATATGAAACGAGTTTTCGTAAAATTTTGTTAAGTGGTTATGATGTTGAAACATGAATCAATTGATATATCTGTTTATTGTGTACATTTAGGGTCTGAAACCCTATATTGGAAGTTGAGGGTCTGAACCTTATATATATATATATATCGGACAAACTTCTGCGTGGGTACTTAATATAAAATACATGCATGAGTTGGTACATCATATATGGTATATATGATATAATATATATAACTAATTTAAATATATACGGATATAACATCAAATAAATTATACTTGATCCGCTTGTGAATAGAGAATAAAGAGATCATATTTTCCAAGTTGCCTTCGCGAAAGTATCGATGTCAGACCAAATTTGTCTACTTTCGAACATCTACCATCAGTTGAATCATACCATTGCAAGTTCAATATCCAAGGATATCAGACCTCCAACATCTCTCAAAGAAGTCCATAGTACACAACATCTCCGGAATTGGACGATATACCACGGTCTGAAGTCGTCCTTTCACTATCTGATTCGTGAATCTTAAAGGTGAACCCTCTCGTGCAATATCTTGGGTAGGACGTAGCATTGTTATTCGGCTCATTCACGAGTTCGAGCAACCATGATTGAAATATTCGACCATTAGATGTTTCACAATGAACCTATATATATATATGTTAGGAAATTATACAAGATTAGTAAAAAAATTAAAATTTAATTAATTAAAACATTTTCTTACAAAATGTGGCAGCCAGTTTTGGAAATCAATTTGTTTATGAGCTTCTAATTCGTCTTTAGATTTATCTCGGAAGTAACTGCGGATAAGTACTATGTATATCCTACATGGTTCTAAGATATACAAGTTATATAAACTATATATAATTAAAACTGTAAAGATTTATTAATATGTATGTGTTTACCTTTCATACTCTAATATTTCTTTACAATTAGTGAGGACATAGATATATAGATGTTTCTACTCTCATGTGTAAGTCGCAAGTCTTCCCTTTTCTGCTAAGTCGCCCAATTTGCTGAAACATGCTCGAGACATAAACATGATAAATAGAATGTTGACCACCATCTTTATGTCGAGTTGTTATATGGCTTTTTGTCCGAACATCTCTTGGAAAATAATATTATGCAAAATTTGTAGCATCTTCATTGATGCTCTGTGCCACAATAGAATCATCGACTTTGCTAAGATTTTTGACCTTCTTATTCATGTGGAATATGCACCTCTCAAAGGGATACATACACTGATAATGAACCGGTCCACCTAGTGTGCTTCATGAGTAAGGTTAATTGATATATGTTTCATAACATCAAAGACTGACGGTGCAAAAATCTTTTCCAAATTGAAAAGGATCATCAGTATATTTTCATGTAATATGGCAATATCGCGAACTGTAAGTGTCCTTCGGCTAATGTCACGAAAGAAAGCCCCAACCACTGTAAATGCAAAAACCCATATAAGTAATTAATAACTAAAACATATACACAATAATCAATAATTAAAACACCTACACAAATGACTTAATACCTGAAATGGCTTCGTGCACATCTTTTGGAGGGAGATGCGCAAATGTGAATAGGAGAAGACATTGCATTACTACATGACAATCATGAATTTCACTCCAATGAACTTTCCTTCTACGATATCAACACAATCCCCGGGATTAGATGCATATCCATCGGAGAATTTGACACTATGGATAATTCAATCGAAGAACGCATCCTTTGCATTCTTAGGTAATATGAATGCAGGAATTAGACACCTTCCAACATTTGTGAGGAGAAGTTGAGGACGAGAACAAATGTCCGATAAGTTTGATCTAGACTTCAAATTGTCTTTGGTCTTATCTTTGGACATTTAGAACAACTTTTATTATGTTGTCAAATAAGTTCTTCTAAATATGCATGACATGTAGATTATGTCTCAATGAATGGTCTTTCCAATAAGGAAAGTCCTATAATATGCTTTTCTTGTGTTATTTATGAAATTCTCTTGAACCATCAACATTGACATGTCCATTCCCACCAACATTAGCATAAACGGTCCTATCAACACCAAAATATCTTCTTTGTTGTAATAGATACGTGCCATCTAGTCTAGGTGGTGGATCTTCAGTATATATCTTCTTAGTAAATGACGAAGTTGATTGACAATATGGATGATCTGGGAAAAAAAACCTTTGACGACAATCAAACCAGTATGTTTTCGTCCATTCTTCAGCTGGAATGAGTTGGTGTTATCGTTACATTATGGACATGCTAGTTTTTCGTGTATTTTCCATCCTGATAACATACCATATGCTGAAAAATCTCTTATAATCCACATAAGAACCACACACATCTTAAAATTTAATTGTAACGATACATCATACACCTCCTCCCCATGCTTCGATAATGTCTTCAACTCATATATATATGGTTGCAAAAACACATCAAGTGCTCATCTCATATGATCAAGGCCTGGTACGAGAATAGAGAGAAATAGAAACTCTCATCTCATACACAAAATGACGATAAATTGTAAGGCGTCACAATGACAAGACATAGAGAATAATGTCGACCATGCTTCTCTAAAGAGATGAATCCATATGTACTTTATCCGAGATAAATGTTTCGTTTCTCGTACGCAAAATCCGGATATGTAGACTAAAAATAACGCCAAGTTTCTGCATCAGAAGGATGCCTAATATTTCCATCAAATCTATGCTCAGCATGCCATCTCATTCCCGCATATGTTCTCTCAAACTGATACAACCTCTTCAACATATCTTTTAGTGGAAAATACCACATCCTCTTGTAGAGCACTGAAACTCTACCGTCATCATCTTTTTACTTTAGTTAGCGATAATATTGACAATCTTTCCGGTTTCCATCGCGTCTCCAATAGATCATACCATTGTCGATGCACACGTCTATAACCTGATAAGAAAAATCCAAGCCCCGAAACAAGTTTTTATGTCTAGTAATATGAACCCGAAGTAGTGTTATCCTCTGGCAAGATATCCCTCACAAACTTGGCTGCATCAACACAATCCTCAACCAAATTATAATATGTCTTTATCCCCATCAACCTACTTACATATGATAAAGGCGAATGACCATCTCTACATCCTCTATATAATAGCTGATTCGCTTCATCTAACATACAAAAAATGTCGTTCTTCTAAATTAGATTCTTCATTCGACCTGTCTTCAACAACCTGCGTTGACTCTATATTCTCTCTATAAACGTGATTAACCATTTGAATCGTAGCGGCCCAGTAATCTAATTATGTTATATGTTCTTTTGTCCTATCAGCCAATGCTTTTCTTGCGCTACTACTACCAACAACATCAGGTATTTCTCCATGTTAATATCAAATCTTATAACCTGATACAAAACCATTGCAATACAAGTGATTTCATACCATATCTTTCCTAATATTATGAGAATTCCAACATAGAGAACATGAGCATGTTAACTTACGAGTGCTTTGTTCCCGAGGTTGATGACATGCTAACTCCATGAACTCGCAAACACCACGTGTATATTCATTGTTCAAAAGCTTTGTGTCTTCATTCATTGATAAGTGAGATTTTATCAATCCCCTTACTAATTGTTTGTAGAATAGAAGGGTTTAATCGAATCCGCGAGGACTAAAGTTGTGACACTAAATATATGAGAACCAAATTATTCTATAGTCAATGAGTTTTATGAGTATTAAATCTAAATTACGAAATGCAATGAAACAAGGAAGAAAATAAGATAAAGCATTGGATCATGGATCTTACTATCAAGAGATATGATTAACAATCAACCAACAATAAAACAATCAATCAATGTCAATCCTTGGTCTAATAGTTCCAAATAAAGACTAATACACTCTCATGACACTAATGCATTTCCTAATCATGCAACTAAAACAATCTCTTGAATAATTACACAATCAATAAGCATTGAGATCTAATCTATGATAAACGAGTAAACTAACTAACACAATCTATTGGTTAGGCCTCATTTAGCATTCAAAAGTTGGTTCAGAAATTTTATCGAACACCTTTCGGGCACAATTCATCCTATAATCTAAACTTGAGTGATCAAGTAAAATTTAGCATTAAGAATACCTAGTGAATGAAGATCAAACATTAACAATCATAAATCATCTTCAATCAACCTCAATACAAATCCTATCTAGCCTAGATCCAATAACCAAAACTAAATCCTATAATGCAAGAACACAAAAGAGAAGAATGATGCAAATATTAAATGTATAAGTAATACAAGTTTCTCCAAGATCAAAGAGAAATCTCCAAAGGAGATCTCATTGCTCTTGGAGAACAAACAATAAAAGCTTGAAAGAAACTAGAAGAAATGTTTCTCAACAAAAGATGAATCCAATATTAAAATATAAGATGAAAATTAAATGAAAGTTCTTTACAAAATTAGGTCAAAAACATATATATAGTCTCCTAAAAATGGTATTGGGTTAACCCAAAACATATGGGTTAACCCAAAACATATCGGTTAACCCAAGTCAAAATGGGCAAAGACTTGAAAATGAGTTGAAAAATGTTGACTTTTTTGCCTGGTACCGGTTTGATGCAAACCGGTGCAACAAATCATTTTTGGTCCCTGTAAATTGCATTTTTGAAGACCAATTTGCACAAACCAGTACACTAAATCGGTATGAGCTTTTGTTCTAAATGTTGTTAGACACACCTTCATTGCGGGGTCCATAACTCTCTCATCTTTGAAGCTATGATGTCATGTGATAGCTATTTGGAAGGCTGACTCAAAGGAATACAATTTTGATGAAGAAGTCTTCTCCTAATTTACAATTTAAGCTGGTGTAAAACACGAATCTTTGGGCTGGATGGTGTGGAGTTTCGAATCTAGCGGATCACAAATTTTCCGGTTCATATCATGCAATTCTCTGGGGCGTTTGAGGTGATTTTTGGTTTGTTGGAAATCTTGAATACATGGCTACAATATTATTCAATATTTCATGGTAAAATTTCCATTAATAAATCTCCAAATTGCTTGATTTATAAGGCTTGTTGTTTTGATCTCTATTAAGTCCCTTTTTGGGTCTTTTGCATCCAATTGATTTCTCTTTTGAAATGATTCACCTTCAAAACTAATAGGCTCACAGATTTTATCCTACATCAACACTGTAGAGAACATATCCTCGTAGTATAGAAAATGGTTGAATTCCTCAGATACCAGATTGTGCGACTGTCACTTAGACTTTTGTTTCTAGCTAAGAGGGTAACAAGAAGTAGTGTTTGATTTTAAAACAATAATTAAAGAAAGTAATTTTAAACGGTTTTTAAGCAATTAGAGAAAACGCTAGGCGTTAGGGAATTCCACAGGTTATCAGGTTTGAAGTTCAGGTTGACATGCAAGATTTATTAATGAATGTAGTTCTCAACTCAAAAGACAAAGATAGACTAATCTCCTCCCGAAGTATTAGACCCCTATAATTAAATTACCAAATACAAACTCCCACCATATTTAAACAATTCAATCATGCAATGATTTCAGATTTGATATGTTCATAAGCATCAAAGACAATACTTGCGCAAGTAAAGACACTTACTCATCTAGACTGGGTGTATTTATTAACCTAATATCTGCAACGACCGGAGAGTCCTTCCTTGGCTAACAAAACCCCTCCCTTGGCTTCATCCTTTCTGGGGGGAACTGTCGGATAATCCGGCTATACAGAGTTCAGTCAGAATTATTCTTTCTTTTTGTTCATGGTGCGTTGGAAGGGACGAAAGGAGCTAGTGAGCAATGACATCCGCGCGGGGAAGAGTAGCTCAGCCGACTAAAGCTAAAAGCTAAAAGCAGAGTTGGAGCTCAGTTGATCTTGAGAGATGCTGATTCCCCCTGTATGGGCTTGAGGAAAGATGCCATGCTTGAGTCAGCGGAAATGACCGCCCATTCTTATTCATCATACGACACGAGATCAACAAAACGAATAGATCAAGTAGAGTGGTCAAATAGGATCATTTTCTTCTCGAGATATTTTACTTTTTTTCATCATGTGGGAATTAGAATAGGTAATCAGGCTAATTCAAGCAATAATAACATATATATACTTAGAAACTAACAATTCAAATTCACAATGTCAAACCTTAACCATCAAATCCTGATTTCCCTAGGATAAACCCTAAAACCTAACAAGGTGAGTACTCAGTCATGACTAAGCAATCAACAATCATCATCATTAAAAGAAAGCACATAAAAGAATCAAATTGAATTTAAAAGTAAAAGACAGAGTTTTAGAAATCTTCTCCAAATTACTGGGTTGAAAATCTCCTTCTCTCTGAAAAGCTCTCAAAATAATTGTAATCTATGTGTCTGTATTCCTAAAACTGAGCCTAAGACTATTTATATTGATCTTAAAATTATGAAAACCTAATCAAATAAGGAAAAATCTTCATAAATCTTGAGGACAAACGCGTCTTTTTGATAATTTCCAAGGTTGTTCGGGTGTAGAGATCAGTCGATCCAAGTAGGGATTGATCGATCTTTCTTTCTTTTTCTTCTGAAATTAATCAATCTAGGATGGGATTGATCGATCTAAAATTCCGTAGATCTTCCAGGAGCTTGGATCGATTGATCTCCTCAGTGAAATTTCCAGGATCGAGACTTCTGCTTCAATTTGGCCCATTTGCACCTGAGTTCTTCTAAAAACCATCCTTTTTCTCCAGAATGTCTTAAACACCTAAAATCCTGAAAACATACAAAAAATACGTGGAAAACACTCAAATGATTCCAAATAGAAAGTATAAATACCCACTATAATGCATCAAAATCGAGTGATATCAACTCCCCCAGACTTAGATCTTTGCTTGTTCTCAAGTGAAGCAAGACCAAATCTATAGAAGAGGTTTGAAAACTATACATGAACTCCCAGAATCTCAGCAACCTTAATTTCATAAGTCGAAGACTAAAATAAAACTAATCCTAGACAACCTTTGCAAAATAAATTGTTCACCACCACATAATCTAACCAATATACTTCCTACTCTAAATCTCAAATCAATCAAACCATCAAGTCATATCAACCAGCTCATTAGATTCAATTAAGTACAACTAAGTGTGTTTTTACCTATGGGGTATTGATCAACGCTCTATAGTATCAGTCATTCAAGCTCCCCATACCCATTCGAGCATCGAGCCACTTCAGATCCCGTCCTTTCCTTCTCTTTTTCTCACTTCTTTATTCCATTTTTCTTTTCTTTCTTTTTTTACTGCTTCTCTTTTTTTAGTAGAGGGCTTTTTCTGGTATTGACTACGTACTTTTTCTGTACCGTTTTATTTTATTAAAGGGAATGAGAAGAGGATTGGAATCGTAGCGAAATAACTGTTGGTTTTACAGAGGGCTGAAGACAAAAATACCTATCTCAAAGTATTCCAACACCATAGATAAGAAAATTTAAAATAAATTTAAGTAATATAAAAGTAGAGCTAGCATCAATTCATCAACAATCTAAAAGACTGGTGATATCACTCGATTTTGATGACTTTAGCGAGTATTTACACTTGCTATTTGTCATCATTCGAGTGTTTTCTATGTGTTTTCGGTATATTTTCATTATTCCAGGTATTTTAGACGTTATGGAGCGAAAATGTGGTTTTATGCACGAAGTGGATACAATTTGACGAATGCAGAAGTAGAGTTCAGCAGAAGATCCGGAAGTTGATCGACATTTGGAGATGTTTCTATGAATGGAATGGAATGATATTTTAACTAATACTGGACACGTGAGTTAGCTTTCATATGAAAGTGATTTGAGGTTAATCCATTAAGGCAATCAGAATTTATGACGATTTTACTGAAGACTAATCAAACTGTCTCGCGCAAGGAGCATGTGCAGCACGTGATTGAAGAGATCGATCGATCCACACATGGATCGATCGATCCCGAAGATTGCCGAATCTCTGGAAGTTTGGACCGATCGATCCACATCCGAATGCTCAAGGATTAATGAAGTTTGCCAAAAAGACGTTTCAGTCCTCAAGTCTTATCATAGGTTTTTAGGTTTATGTTTCATTCTCTTTTGACTTCTATATAAGTCAGAAGCTTAGGTTTATTTTCATAATACCGAATAGCACAAAATACTACAAACCAGAACACAGTTTTAATTTCTAGGAGAGACGAATCTGATACATGTATTTTGGAGAAGAATTCTAAACTCTTTCTTTTTACTTTAAATTCAATTCTGGTTTTGAATATGTTTTCTCTATCAATGATTGTTGATCTCTAGACTATTTCTGAGTAGTCTCTTTGTTAGGTTTTAGGGATTTCTCAGGGAAAACAGGTTTTGATGGTTAGGGTTTGACTTTTATGGATTTAAGTTGTTAGGTTCTTAGTCTAGATTTATATTTATTGCTTGAATTAGCTTGATCACCTAGTTCATAACTTTAGGTTAGTAAACACAAAGGGATTTGGTTTATCTAATTTGATATACTCTAGATGAATAAGTATCTTTGCTTGCGGGAGTATTGTCTTAGAATACTTATGAACATATCGAATATGTAGTCATTGCATGATTTAATTTTCTGTTTTAGAGATCTAAGACTTCGGGAGAAGGTTAGTTTTTATTTCTAAAAATTCTATCATAGGGGTCTAATACTTCGGGAGGAGATTAGTCTATTGCTGCCTTTTAAGTTGAGAACTATTTTTGTTGTTAATCTTGCTTGTCAACCTGAACCTCAAACCTAATTACGTGTGGAACTTCCTATTTCCTAGCGTTTATTTCTATTGATTTACATTTGCTTTTTAATCATTCATTTTACTTTTAAATTGTTTTAATAACATTCCCACTTTTATCTTTTCTTAGCTAGAATCAAATTTTAAATTGAGAGTCGTGCTGTCTGGTCTTCATGGGATCGACCCTTTACTGTACTACAAAGATCTGTTCTCTACAGTATAGATTTAAGATTTAAAACCTGATCCTATCATATTTTTGGCGCCGTTTCCGGGGAGCAATACAGTGCCTTTTAAGTTTTTCTTAGAGTCTAGTCTAAGCTTTTTCTTAGAAGAAGCGCCAGTTCATCCATACCAATGACTGATAACGTAATTTTGAATCCGATCATTCCTTTAGGACAGAACACCCAAATCCCTCCAGGATTAGAGCAGATAGGACAGCTGGGGACAAACCAACAAGGAGGTAATCAAATACCGCCTTTGAATCTCGAAAGAGATGCAAACCGAAGAGCTGAAAACGCCAATCTAGGCGATGGAAATGGAGAACAAGATCCACCAAAACCAACCCGAATCGCCCACCTCCCCAACACATGGTGCTTGTTGGCGATTTCAACAACCCGAGGTCTTCCTTGTCAATAGGAACGCCCTTCACCCCCACAGCCTCAGAGACAGGACTACCAGTTCCCATTTCAGCTGATGTAGTTGCTCCGACAAAACCAGCTTCATGGCTTGTTAACCGAGCATCCTATGGATCATATTGAAATTTTTGAAGACATATACAGCACAACACAGCTGAATGGAGTCTCTAAGGACTTTGTACATTGTAAGCTCTTCAACCATTCTTTAGCTGATAGAGCTATGAGGTGGCTAAAGTCATTACCTACCAACTCGATTGTAACTTGTTATGAATGCAAAGCCAAGTTTTCTGAACCATTTCTACACCTCCACCAGAACCAACATTCTATGTAAGATCTCTCAATTCCAGCAAGGACCGGTGGAATCATTCTATGAGGCATGGGACAGGTTCAAGGAATACCTGCGGGATTATCCATATCATGGTTTGTCTGAACTAAACCTCTTGAACACTTTCTATAGAGGTATTGATCAGAAATACTAACTCTCTCTAGATACAGCTAGTAATGGTGACTTCATGACTAAACTCGTGAACGAAGCGTACAAGCTCATCAACAATCTTGCTGCTAGTAATAGCAATCATTGTTGATTTTGATCGAAGGGTCCGATCATCTGGTTCAGAATCTTCTGGACTAGCAGAGGTGAAAGGGCTTGTCACTCAGTTTCTTAAAAAACAGAATGAAAAGCATGTTAGTTTTGCTAAAGACGTTGAGAAAGTTGAAGCTGACTGCTTTGCAGTCAATGAATCCGAGAACATCAAGGAAGTTAGCTACATAAATAGCCAGTGACAAAGGGTGTACAACCAAAGGTATAATCCAGGTTACAACAAGGGTAATCTGTCATGGAGAAGTACCAATGTCGCAAACCCTCAGGATCAGACTTACCCTCCTCAGAACAACTTTGCACAGAAATCTGGACAGCCATTTGTTCAGAAATCGGGTTTTCAACAAGCTCCTCAACAGGGTTTCCAGCAAACGGTCCAACCTCAAGCTCAACAGGAGAATAAGATGGAGGTAATGTTGAAACATATCTTAGAAAGTCAACAGCAGTCTTAAAAGAACTTGAATGCAAAGCTGGACGGTATGTACAACGATTTGAACAATAAGTTCGAATCATTTTCTTCTCATGTGAAGAAGTTAGATGTACAAGTTTTTCAAACTTCTGAAGCAATGAAAAGACAAGCTGGTATACTACCAGGGAAAGTTGAAGAGAATCCCAAGGGATATATCAAGGCATTGAATTCAAGTTCTAATGGAAAGGGTGAAATGTCTGCAGATTTTTGGAATGAGAAAAATGATACAGAGGCTCCGATCGATCGATCCACGGAGGGATCGATCGATCCAAAGTTACGGAAAAGTGATGCTGAGGGTCCGATCAATCAATCCATCGGACCAGTTTCCGAAGAATCAGCCGATCGATCGATCCAAGAAGGGATCGATCGATCCACCTTCAAAACCTGCACCAAGCTCAAAGCAACTTTCCAAGTTCCAAACCTCTTGCCCCAACAGACCTAAGGCCTCTACTGAAGAACACATGTACTACGATGTTGTTTCTCAACAGTTTCTTCCTTCAAGAAGAATTCATAAGATAGAGGACCCAGGTGAGTTTGTGATTCCAGTGAAAGTTAAGGGAGTCTTGTTTAACCACTCGTTGTGTGATAATGGTGCTAATGTTAGCATCATGTCAAAGATAGTAGTTGAGAAGCTGGGACTCGGAGATATAAGACCTTCCGAAATGTCGTTTGCCTTGGCTAACAATTCCGTTGTGGCTTCTAGTGGTTTTGTCTCTGATGTTATGGTACAAGTGGGAGATTGCATTGTCCCAGTAGATTTCCATGTCTTTGACACGAACCCGAATTCTGAAGGATCGTTGGTTCTGGGTAGACCGTTCTTAGCCTCAGTAGGAGTTGCAATGCATTATCCTTAGAAGCAAATCTACCTAACCAACGTCCAGAAATCATACTACTATCCCGTAGTACCCTATGTACCAACAACAAGGATCATAGCTATCAAAGAAGTAAAAGCTAAGAAAACCCCTCAAAACGAAGCTGAAGACTCTGATATAAAAATCAAGATCAAGGAATCTAAAGGTCAACCCAAAGTTGCTACCCCAAGGATCAAGAGAGGGGGAAGATTAACTTACACAAGGTTCTATTGGAGCTGAACGAGATTCAGCATAGAAGGTAAGTGGGTCTAGCTATAGACGTTAACTAAAGCGTTGAGTGGGAGGCAACCCACTAATTTGAATTGTTTTCTTTAGTTTTTGTTTAAGAGTCAGTCCTAATTAGTTAACTAACCTATTAATATTTAGTTTTGAGTTTGAAAGATGTTTCAGGAAATTCGAAAATTGTAGGTCAGACATTCAGATCGATCGATCCGTCTATGGATCGATCGATCCATGCCCATAAAGGTTTTATACGTGATAAAAGATCGATCGATCCGTCTAGGGATCGATCGATCCATCGTACAAAATTTTTCATCCGATCCTTGTTTCAGGTAAGTACTGAAATTCTTTTAAACTGTTTTTCCTATTTATTCTGGTCATTATTCCTTCTCTTGGGTTTATTTCACACTGGAACGGTGTGATTTAAGTCTAGGGGAGGGAGTATAGTTACTAATCATATTTTATGTATTTTTTATGTTTCATCAGTTTGGTGAAAATTTTCAAAAAATTTTGGTTTTTAAGTAGTCGAGTCGAAAGAACAATGACCAGAATCTATGATGATAACCAGCCTAGTGTGAGTATAGTATTGATCTTTTTAGATTACTGGCTTAGATTTAACTGATATGTTTAGGATTGGAACCCCATTGCTTATTGTTTTATTTTCGAAAGTCTGGATCTTTTGGATTGTTGATGATTTGATGCTAGCTATGCCATGTTAGGACTTAATACTAAACTTAATTTCTCTTGCTTGTGGTGGTAAGATACTTTGAAAGCTAAGTGTCTTGCTCTTCAGTGTTCTGTAAAACCGACAAGTTCTTTCAGTATGATCTGAATCCTTTCTCTCCTTCCCTTCAGAAAAAACCGGTTTAGAAAAAGAGTTGAAAGCGTGACCTAGAAGCTCGTAGTCATTGCCAGGCTGTTTGAAAAAGCAGTAAGAAAAAATATAGAAAAGAAAAACACAGAAAAGTGTGAATCTTTTGAAAAAAAAAAGAGAAAAGAAAAACGCAGAAAAGTGTGAATCTTTCTAAAAGAAGTGAGAAAGGGGGAAAAGGGCTAGGACCAGAAGTCGTTGGATGCTCTGTTTGGTATGGGCTTGATAGAAAAGGTGTTTGTGCACAATGAATCAAAACCTCATANCATAGGTAAGAATGCATCTATTATAATCAAATTGAACTTAATGAGCTGGTTGAGATGATTTGATAGTTTGACTGATGTTGGATTTAGAGTAGGAAACAAGCTTTTAGTTATGTGGTGGTGAACAGTTCT
>OVBE01004923.1:0-22788 GCA_900406425.1 Iberis pinnata | reverse complement strand
TTTATAACTATAAATTTTTGTGAATTTGTGTGAGAAATGATGAGTGAAGGTGTTCTGTTTATATAGAAAAGTTTCTGACGGATTTCTGATGGGTAAACCCGTCAAAAATATCGAATATATTCGTTGGTAACGGCTAGTAACATATAGATTACATCGGTCAAATTTTCCGACGGATTTAAGGGGAGTTTCTGACGGAATATGCCCGTCGGTGATTTAACCGTCAGAAATTCCGTCGGAAATTGCCGACGGACACATTCCGTCAGAAATTTTCGACGGTCCAACATCCCGTCATATTTTTTGTCAGTTTTTTTTTTAAGGATTTTTTCGACAGAAATTTCTGTCAAAAATTCCCTTCTTTTCTTGTAGTGACTATATATGTTTAGATGCTATTCTTCTTGTCTATTTTCTTGTATTGTTTTAATGTTTTTGTGAGCATTAGTTTATCTCGAAATTTCATTCTTTGCTTTGCAAGTTTTTTTTTTTTTTTTTGCAAGATCTTATCCTATCGCACCTTCTCTTCCATATGCATGTAAGTAGTGCTATCGCATAACATCAGTGAATTAAAGTATAAACGAGTATGAGATATACAACTAAGAAGAATATTCTAAATATCATTGCAAAATTTATATTTCTCTGGTAGCCAACAAAATGAAGAAATTTATATCCATAGCGACTTGCATCAGTTTCGTTTTCTAAACTATAATGTCATTTTTTTATTATGATTTAGTTTTCTATAAAATATTGTGGTAAAATTGGTAAACCTCATATTTTAAAGAGATTATTTTTGAAAATACCATATGTACTAACATGTTTATGAGAAATACCATAATTTGGTCAACTTCTAGAATCTACCAAAATGGAGTGGGATTGTGGTAGAGAGAAAAGACGAAACTACCCCTCAAAAAATAATTATGGTGCCAAAAGTGTGCTGAAGCAGCATTTAATGCTAATTAAAAGCATTAAAGGGTGAGAAGAAATGCTTACCTTTATCCAACATGTAATGGCTCGAATCAGTAGATATACTTACGTTTTTGTGTCATCTCTCCACAATTAATATGCCATCTCTCCACATTTAATATGGTCACAATTATTTTGTGTCTTTATATCATTATTTATGTTTCAAATCTTTAATCAATGCTTTCGTGTTGGTTCATCTATTAGATTATGATGGTTTCGTGGACAACATTTGATGTGTGGTGGACTATAAAAAATGTGTATATTGTATATGATGGACTGAACATGTATATGTCCATCTGACTGGATTATGGACATGACAAGTATGTACCTTCCAGTATGTCCACTTGGATGTCGGGGACATGTCAACAAAGAGAAAGTAACCCAATATATGAAGAGTTCTTAACGTGGTATGAAAACGGAAACTTCCTATAAACCGTTGACATGTTAGAGTGTATATACAAAAGTGGAAATAAAACGTCAGGTTTTGGAGATGATCCGTGTGGACAAAAACGTCTTGCAATGAACAAGGAAAAAACATGTATGTGAACATACTCGAGAGATAACTGGAGATGTGGAGAAAAGTGCATCACTACGTGCAAACAATATGTCAACTGTTGTAGAGGAACCTCGTAATTGTGATGAAATAGACAAAGAAGACCATGGCAGACCATCTAACATAACTCGTGTAGAACAAGATGAAGAATGTGGACATAAACGAAAGAGAGATGAAAATGAACATATTAGTGCCAGTGAAAGCAGTGAGTTCGGACAGTGTGACAACAAAAGAAGATGGAGAGTATTGGTATGACAGTTTTAAAGATACTGAGGACTATGACTTTGACATGATAAGAGAGCTTATGGACATGGGATATCCAACACAATGGAACCAATATGATACTGTCGACTGGGATATTGTTGGTGAGACGTCAGCCATGTTGGGTGTATCTGGTGGATCAATTATTATGGACAGGAAAGCGTGGTGAGAGTGGACATTGGTGAAATAGACGAGGGTGATAGACATGTTTTCATAAATACAAGAGATGCACATTTCAAATTCGATGAACATGTGGACGAATAGACGGATTGCAATACTAGTGGACAATCTCAAGATAGCGGTGGACATAATAGTTTGGACTTTTCCTGTTCAGAAGACACTTGGTGGAAAATGTGGAAGCAGAGACAAAGTTTAATATTGGTGGACAATATAAAAATTGCGGTGGACATAGTGATTTTGTAACAAGGGTGGACGAATATAATATGTCATGTCCACAAAAGAACGGGGGTTACCGTGTAAAACAAGAGACATATAATAGTATAGGTGGAAAATAATTGTCTATAATGGTGACCACATAATTTCTTCGGTTGGTGAACTGAAGAAAATGAAAACGTTGTCCAAATTCTTCTAGACACTAGATGGCAATATCTGAATTCCAAATACCCACATTCTCTTATTACTACCAACATCGACTTTTCCATCACTTTTAATGTTCTCCACCTGCATAAAATCGAAAAACCATATCAACATTTAACAATTTTTGTCAACAATTATTCTTAATATAGTGCACGATAATTGTCAATGGTATGTATACCCAACTTTTAAAATGTTTTCCATCATATTTTCTAATATAAATTATGGACTATTTTTGTATTATTGTCCACCAACATCCTATCTTGCAATAAATTATGCTTATCATTCTTCATCTACATTAAGATACATCCAATAAATTTGAGCCGCTTAACTATCGTTATTTGTGAATACTATTATCATTGCTCTTTCTTTTCTCTCTAATAAATTTCACTTACTTATGTTTAATTTTATAGTTTACAGTTTCCAAAGAAAGAAAAAGAAGTAAGAGAAATATGAGAAAGGGGTGAACAGTTATGTCGACAAGAAAGATAGAAATATTTCTTAACTTTTTTTTTTTGATATTCTAAATTTTTAAATAGATATTAGAGTGAACTCTATTAGGGTATTTTTGTCACGGAAAAAAGTTGAATATGATATTCTTTATAAATATTGGATAATCTGGTATATTTCCTAAGTTGACTAAAAGTTTTGGTATTGCCCATAATTTTCTCTACTTTAAATCTAATGAGAATATTCCGTAAGGTTTGTATGAAAGTTCCGTAAAGAAAACTAACTTTCAATAATCGCACATGTAAATAGTGTTATTGCATATTAAAGTATAACGAGTCTGAGATATACATTAGAGAAATATATTCTAAATATCATAAGAAAGTAGCATTGCAAAATATATATTTTTCAAGTAGAAAACACATAACTTGGTTCTCATCTTTTTCAAAACTGGAGTGTTGCTCTTTGTATTTTTATTTTGTTTTCTATAAAACATTATGAATCTATTCTTGGTGAGAATATTCGATTTTAGTTGCAAGCAGTGGCACCACAAAACTTTATAAGATGTATATAAAAATTCGTTAACAAAATAAACTTTCCATTTTATTTGGAAGCAGTGATTCTCCATCAAAACCAAATGAGGTGATTTAAATTTAATGTTTTAAATTTTTATAAATTTATGATATTTTAGAACACAAAATGTTTTATAATAATTTTTGAACAATTGAAAATGTATGATATTATTAAAAATAAAATTTAAAAGTGATTTTTTTGAAATCTCAAATGTAGTTTCGGTTATTTTTGGACGCCGCCTTGAATCTTCTTTGTTGAACTAGTGTCGGCGGTAATCTCAATGTTGGTCGCCGACCCTTTTCTCTTTTTAGCTTGGCTTTTCTTTGTTTTTGTTTGTGGTTGTGGTAGTTCAGGGATCAGAGTAGGGTAAGTATCTCTTCTTGAGGTGTCAGGCATGGCTTGTAGGAGGGTCCTTTTTCACTGGTGGTTATCTGCCGCCGATGCAAGGATCTCATGTGCAAACGGTGTTCTTCCCCGGTTATGGCTTTCTCCTTGCTTCTCCTCGGCGGCTAGGTCGCGTCTGGCGTTTCCCATCTCCTCTCCTAACATTGGTTGCTCTTCCTTCGGTTTGCTCCAAATCTAGCGTTAGGGTGCTACTGTAGTGGTGCGGCCCCTTGCTCGAGTCGCTCTGGTTCTGGTTCCGGTGAGCCTCGTAGCTGGGCCTATTTAGGCTTCGCCTTAGGTGTTGCGGTTAATGGGTAAAGGTTGATTTTTTGGGTGAGTATGCTTGGTCCCCCTTACCTCTCTTAGTCCTAATTTTTCATTTTTTTGGGTGTGGTCTTTGGTGTGTTTGGTCTTTTTTGTTTGAGATTTTCTATGTGATTCTATGTGGTTTTGAGGCAGATTTTCTTCGCTTCAATCGTTGTTTTTTCTTCTTGGGTTCAGTTTTTTTCCTTATCGCTGTCGGTTTGGAGTTCCCTATCAGTGACAACATCGCTTCTCGTCTACACTCTACAGACTAGTCCGAGGTTCGCTCCTCTTTTGGATTCTCTTTAGGAATTCAAACTGTGTTCGTGTCTCCGTCGCCTTTTCCGGTATTCAACAGGATCCTATCTTCGAGTGGTGGTTCCTTTTGCCGGTGGAGTTTCTCCAATCTTCATAATGTGAAGTAGCCTTTTTGATTCATTATAGGAGAATGCGCCAAATTGTGGTGGTTGGTCTATATCTTGACCTAATTGTTTTTGAGTTTCTTTTTCGTATCGAGCCTTGGTTTTCGGCCTGTCATTGCCTTTTCTGTTTTTTTCGAGTGTGTTTAGGTTCTTAGCCATTTTATTGTCTTTAGTATGAATTTAATGTGTAATTTGTTCTTTGTTTGGGCTTTTTTGACTCTAGAGATGGTTTCTTGCCGGTTTTGACTCCCATATTTGTTTCGGGGTTAGATTGGTTTACTTTGGTTGTTAAATCATAAACAGAATTCTTTATGAATACTCTCTTTTCTTTAGGTAATAATTTTTTTGTCGAACTTATGTCAAACTACATCATAAAAAATGATCGTACATAATAACCGACAATAACGTGACTGGTCCATAAAAAAAGAAAAAAAAAACGCAACTGGTCCTGGTAAGCTGATGGGTCTAATTTTCTCTTAACCGTTCGATTCCAAAAGCTGTAAACCTCACTAGTCCTTTTATTTGTCATCTCTCACACCCGTCCTATGCATTCAAGAAAGTGGGGTTCGTGGACCACTCACTTAATTCATTTTTTCATATTTGTATCCCATTAACTATTATTTATTTTTGTTACATTAATTTTGGGCTCGTAATAGGCCAGTACAGTAATTCAAACTCCATAAATAAGAGAAAATATACTTGTTATGCGAGTGACCAGATTCAATTCCTAGATTAGTAACAAGGTAACAATGGTGACACAACCACTAGGCTTCTTGATCCTTGTTAATTATTTTATTTATTTAAAATTATTTAATTTTCCGGAGGGAAACACCACATTAATATTTGGATCACAACATACCGACCCAATACTTCAAACTCCATAAATACGAGAAAATACACTCACTATGCGAGTGGCCATATTCAATCTCTGGTCTGATAATTAGGCAGCATATGTGGCATACTATTAGGCCACTTACTCCTTGTTGTCGTATTCCATTTTTACCTCTTTTTGATAGTATATGGAATTTAAATTTTAGTTTACACAATTTGGTTAATTAAATTCTAAGTAACATATTAACAATACATTACACATCTATATAAATAAATAATTATGAAAGTATTATGAAAGTCATGTATTCTCTTCTACAAATTAAATAAATAAACAAATTGTGCTCACTAAAGGAAAAACAAATGGCTCGCGACGTATTTCCCCACGTATTATACCAACTAGACTTATTTTAACAAGAAACTTTTATCTCTTTACAATTTAACATGAACTCTTGAGCGCCTCTTTTATGCATCATAAATTCATATTTTCTTCATATTTCCCCTAATAAATTAAACTCATAAATCATATTTTAAAATAACAAATTGCGATTACTGATTGGCGTTTAGGCTTAATCAGGGTCTAATACCCTTAACCTGAGTCGAACCCTCTCCGTCTAAGAGAAGGTTTACAACACTTACAAAAAAAATAAGAAAAAGCTTTTCACAAGTCTCGATATCCAAGCGATTTGGGGGGGGGGGGTTTTCTAAGATTATGATTCTTTAAGAGGTAGACAATTTCGAATCGAGTTGGGTGTTCTCCTTCTGTTCGTGTGAAGATTGAAGATCATCTAACCAAAAATGAGCTAAGCATCTGTATTTTTTTTTAAAATCATCTTTTCCTTCTTGGTAATTTTGAATCGAGCTGGGTGTTAAGCCAAAATTTCTTCGTAATTTTGATGTCAGCGACAGTGAAGAAGAGTTTAGGGTTAGTTCTTAGAGTAATGGGTCAGATGGTGATGGTTAGGAGAGTGTCATGGATGAGGAGAATTGTGGAATTGATGAGGAGGATTGTGTAAGTGATGAGGAGGTTGATGAAGCTAAGTCTTTGAGAAGGAAAAGAAAAACAAAAGACTACGAAGATCTAGTGGACAGACTTAATCTTGAAGTGGAGCAACATGCAGTGAATTTTGTTGATGAGTTCATGATAGGCACAAATGAAGTCCCAGTTAGTGATGGTGAAGATGGTGACCCGATTGTGCTCAGCAAAGAGTTCCTCGCCGAGATTACTGAGATGGAGGTACCCCGCACCGAGACCTTACAGCCTATAGAGATAGTGGAGACTCGGGTCGAGGTTCCAGAGCCCATGGAGAAGGTGGAGACCCGTGTCGAGGTTCCAGAGCCCATGGACACGATGGAGACCCGCGTCAAGGTTTCGGAGCCTACTGAGACAATGGAGACCCGCGAGGTTTTAGAGCTTGCGGACACGACAGAGCGCCGCGCCGAGACTCCCCCTCCTTCTGCAGCAGATCTTTCACTCCCTTAGGCGTACTCTATCTTTCATCTTTTATGAGACTGTTCGGTTTTTATTTTATGTACTCTGCTCAGGATGATCCAAAGCTTTTGTTAGAACCCACTACTATGGATTCCTTTTGATTTTGCTCAGGAAGGCCTGATGCTATTTTATTTTACTAAGTATTTCTATTTTCCTTAGCATTTATTTGCCTTAGTAAATTTTTAGCTCTTTTTGGTTTTAGTATTTGATGGTTCGGGTGATGGCTGCGTTATGTACTTTTCCCCCGAGACTTTTACCGAGCTGATTTTTCCGAAGGGTGGCCATTTTTCCTTAGATAATAATTTTATCTTTACCCCCAAAATGACTTTCCCCCGAGCTGTGGTGAGTCGCAACCCGCGACTCGACTCGGGTAAGTTAACGCGTTTTTGTTTTTGAAACTTTACATTTGCGCTAGATTAAGCTCGATGTGACTTAAGTCCATGAGCTATATTCAACTTTCCCCCGCATTGAACTCTTACTCGCGCCGAATTGTTTTCGGATTGCGAGTTAGTGCATTTCTAAGTATTTTACACTACAGTTCACTCATTCCGTTTCGCATATAGCTTTCAGTTAAGTTTTCCATGCTGTGGTGGTTTTAAGGGGTTTGCTTTGCTCGTAGCTTGCAGCGAGTGACATCACCAGTGCGTTTCAAGTATTTTGCGCTACTGTTCATTTATTCTTTTTGCATATAGCTTACAGTTACCCACGCCATGGTGGTTTAAAGGATTTATTTATGCTCATAGCTTGCAACGAGTTGCAACACCACCGAAGTGGTTTTTTTTTTAACATAGTGCTTTGCCTTCACGCACCAAATCATTAAGGAATGTCTCGTAAAATTAAAAGAGAATTTTATTCATTCTCGAGAGTTCCTTATAGAGGTTTACAAAAAAGAATGGACAAGGTCCTCATCAAAAGTGCACTAGTAAAAGTTTGAGCCATAGAATCTTTTATCGGACTTTTCTAGTATTTGCCCTCATCGTCGTGACAAGTTGCCCCCCGGTCCACCTCAGGTGGAGCTTTAGGGCTCTCTACACCGAATCAAACTTCAGAATTCTCCACCCCACGTGGAGCTTCAGGAGTCTCCACCCCTCGTGGGGCTTCAGGATCCCCTACCCCGCGTGGAGCTTTAGGATCCCCTACCCCGCATGGAGCTTCAGGATCCCCTACCGCGCGTGGACCATCAAGATCACCTACCCCGCATGGAGCTCCAGGTGTCTCCACCCCTTGTGGAGCTTCAAGATCCCCAAACCCGCGTGGATCTCCAGGTGTCTCTACTCCTCGTTGAGATTCAGGATCCCCTACCCTGCATGGAGCTTCGGGATCCCCTAGCCCTCGTGGAGCTTCAGGGTCCTCCACCCCCCGTGGAGCTTCAGGATCCCCCACCCCTTGTCGAGCTTCGGGATCCCCTACCCCACATGGAGCTTCGGGATCCCCTACCCTTCGTGGAGCTTCAGGGTCCCCCACCCCGCGCGGAGCTTCAGGAACCCCCACCCCGCGTGGAGCTCTAGGTGTCTCCACCCCTCGTGGAGCTTCAGGATCTCCTACCCCGCGTGGAGCTTCAGGATCCCCTACCCCTCGTGAAGCTTCAGGGTCCCCCACCTCTTGTGGAGCTTCAGGATCCCCCACCCCTTGTGGAGCTTTGGGGTCCTCCACCCCGCATGGAGCTCCCTTACGCGATGGCGTGGACAAACTACCATCAGTTTTCCACATCGAATCTTCTAATGCTCGTCTTTTTCCATTCTTCTTTTTGACAAATACATGATTCGCCAACTACTCGGGGTAATGGACCTCTCGAATAGAACCGTTCACCAAGAGTTTATCTACCTTGTCATTGACGGCCTGAGATTTTTTAGGGCCGAGCCTTTGCCTTCTGCTTGACGGGTTTGTACGTCACATCGACATTCAACTTGTGAGAAATTACACCGAGATGAATTCCTGACATATCGCTTGTTAACCAAGCGAGAGTGCTCATATTACTCTGTAGGAATCGTATTAACTCTCGTCTCTGATCTCCATTTAACTGTGCACCGATCACCATGCATTTGGTCGGGTTGGTGTCATCGATTGGCACCCGCACCGTGCGATTTTGGTGACACTCTCCAATGCTCTCTTTTCTTCGACAAGGTCGTCTCCCCCCGAGTTGAACTGCTCTGCTCGCTCAAGAGTGGACCGACCGACATGCAGGCTACAGGAGGAGCCACCGTTCTGCGACCCACCTGTATGGCTCTGTAGTTGCTATTGGACTCTATTCTTGAGCTCCACCATGTGGCATATGCGGGAGTTCTTTTGATTTCCGTGCAGAGTCCCCACCCCATTCCCGGTTGGGAACTTCACGCATTGGTGGTAAGTGGAAGGTACCACTTTCATCTCGTGCAACCATCGAGTGCCCAAGATCGCATTATAAGCTGCAGGGTGATCCACCATCGTGAAGTCTATCAATTTTAGAACTCCCCCTGTCGACACAGGGAGTCGCACTATCCCCAAAGACATCTAAGTAGTACTGTTGAATCCCGTTAGAGGTGTCGGGGGGCCCTTCACCTCTGACCTCTTGATCCCCATACGTACCATAGTCTCAAGGAACAAAACATCAACAGTGCTCCCCGTATCGATCAGGACACGTGAGACCTCACAGTTTGCTCTAATATCGACTTGGACCACCAAAACATCGTCATGGGGTAGGTCGAGTTGCGACACATCGCTCTCAGAAAAAATGATTTCGTAACTCGGGGCTGGAGTGGACCGAATCTTTCTGAACTCAGCTTTCCGGACATGGGACTTTATTGAATGCATTGAATCTCGACAGTGCCTTGATCCTCAGATGATGAAGTCTATCTGCTTCTTCTGGGAAGATTTAGAGGTCTCAGCTTTCTCCGAACTCCGGGTTCACTTTGGTGTTGGCTCTTGGTCGCGGTCTTCCACCGCCTCCTTCTCGAGTCTGAATTCTTCTAAGTCAATGTTTGCTCCTTCTAAACCATCAAGCGCAACTTTCTTGCCTATAAAATTCTTAAGCTTAAAGCATTCGTGTGTGGCATGGTCGTTGCACTTTTGGAGCTCACAGTAGGCGTCGAGATTGCGCCCCATCATCCTTGATCCCTCCTTGCTAGGAGGTCTCTTCTTCCCTTTTTCCACATTGTAAGAGTGTGATCCTCCGCTCCCACCTCGGGTATCCTTCTTTTCGAAATTCCTCTGGGTAGACCCTTGTTTAAGACCCTTGTTGGGGCTCTTGAACTTCTTTGATAGAGCCACCTTCTCTTCCTCTGCAACAATCCAGTTTGTAGAGCGGTGAAGGGCATTTTCGATAGTATCCGGTTTGTGGATGGTTAAAACAAATCGAAAAGGGGACTCGTGCCAAAGCCCATGTTTCAATGTCGCCAGCACGGTGGATTCGGTTACACCAGAGAACTTTGCCGTTACGGCTTTGAAACGTTCAATGAACTTTCGCAGAGGCTCCGTAGGACCATGCGACACAGTCCACAAGTCGGCGTCTGAAGCGCCCTTCTCCATGAAAATGGAATAGTGCTTCACAAATGCTACAGATAGCTGAGTGAAGCCATCAATTGACCCAAGTTCGAGTTGTGAGAACCACTCCAGGGCGGACCCAGTTAGGTTCTCCACAAATAACCTGCAGTACCCCGCATCTTTCTCGTCTTCACTTAAATGAGCACGAGTCACCGCGATCCAAAAGGCAGTCATATGTGCCTTTGGATCAGATTTTCCTTCTTAGAGGGGAATTCTAAGCTTCCTGGTCTCTCTTATTCTTGCCTCCGCGATGCATGGAGTAAAAGGAGTTCTCTCCGTCTCCACGATCACGTGATTGATCTCAAGCGCGGTACTGGATGCGCGATGGACCTTTGATGTCATGGCGAGCAACTTGGTGTGCGTCTTGTCGATCGACCAACACAGGTTCTCATAGTCTCTCATTCTCGGGTCGAGAGGGTGCTCACCGACGCCTCCCACCGTACCCCGTGTCGAGCTTGGGGTGTTCATCGCACCGATTCCCCCAGGGGGAATAGATCCACCTCCTCCACTGGACGTCTTCGAAATCAAAGACGTTTTCTCCAAGGACAAAACCCGGCGGCCCCGGTTGGGATCAGTTCGGGGTGCCTCCTACTCCACCAGGAATCCCACCAGAAGAGTCTATCGTCATCACCGGTGGGGGTAGATTTCTCCGTGCACCTAACCGCACCTCCATCTTGGTTTGTACACCTCTGATATTACTCGGTTTTAACGCTTTATATTAAGCATTTATGATTTCTGTTCAATGTTATCCAAGCTTTTCTCTGCAAAATTGGTATATTTTATAGGTTTCTAGGTGTTCAGGACGTTTTGGATGCACATTGGCATATTTAGGTGCAGAATCCGGTAGAAAGGTCAGAATCTTTCCAACGTTTGAAGATGTTCCCACTGATGGATGAAGCTGAAATTTGGACAAGAGATAGCCACATGAGTTAGTTTTCATATGGAAGTGATTTGAAGTAGATCCATCGGTGCAATCAAAAGTTATGGCTATTTTAGTGAAAACTGGTCAAGGTGCCTCGCAGATGAAGCAGGTGGAAGTCAAAAAACTCAGATCGATCGGTCCAAGGCTGGACCGATCAATCCAGCCTCATGCGAGAAATTTTGGAGATTTACCATATTTTGCACATGTGTTCTCAAGACTTATCAAGATTTCCTATTTTTATTTTATTTCTTTTAAACTATAAAAGCCTTGTGGCTTAGGTTTATTATTTCTTAAGCTTAATTTTATTTATGAGAGAATTACTGGGAGAAGAATCCTGAACCTTTGAATTAGATTGATCACCTAGTTCATGATTATAGGTTGATAAATACAAAGATATTTGATTTAGAAACCTGATCTAATTTAGATGAATAAGTGTTTTTACTTGCGAGAGTATTGTTTTAAGTGCTTATGAACAATTGAATATGATTGCAGTGCATGATCGAATTGTTTTAAAGACGGCGAGAGTTTGTCTCTGGCAATTCGAACATAGGGTTTAATACTCCGAGAGGAGATTATTCCACATTCGTTTTTCATGTTGAGAACTATTTTCAATCTAAATCCTGCATGTTAGGTTGACTTTAAACCTGAATACCTACGGATTTCCCTACTGCCTAGCGTTTTTATTTTATAGTTTTTTAAACCATTTTATTTACTATTTTGATTCACAACAATCACTTAATTATTGTCGCTTTAGCTAGATTTGAAATTGAAACTGAAACATGTATTATCTGGTCTCTGTGGATTCGATACCCTATATTGTGCTACATTGATCTATTCTCTGCAGTATTAATTTAGGATTAAATTCTTAACCTATCAACCTCTCTGCATCTGAACATAGATTTGAGAGAAACTTTATTAAGTAAAGTTTTCAACTCTTCAAACAACCCGTCCTATGCTTCATCTTGGCCAAGATCATCCCATAGAACAAGGAGGCTCACACTCAGGCAGTCAAAAGAAAGCACAATCAATGAGGCCTACGGTTATGAGTCCAAGCAGCTATGCTGCTGGTTCTACCGGGCACAGAGCATCTTCTACAAAACCAAGAAGAAGGTCATTCAAGGATAAAAGGGAAAACCATAAGGTTATGCAAGCTCTTACATCAAAGGCTCAAAACTCTGTTCAAGATTCCAACGTGGCATCTAAAAAAAGGAAACAAGATCAGCCTGCCGTAGGCTCCTCCAAATCCTCAAATATGACACTCAAAGAGGTGATCTCCAAGGGGGATCACCTCAACTATTATGAGCATTCTATTCTGGAATTGTCAAGGCCTTGGGAAGGCTAAGGACTTGACAATTCCAAGGCTAAGGGAACTGCGTAGGAAGTGGTTCCCTAACATCCTTTTTTGATGGAGACTAAAACTAAAGAACCAACTTTGGCTAGCCTTTAGAAGAGTCTCGACTATGATAAGATGTTTGTTGTTAATCCTTTAGGCCTTAGTGGTGGCCTGGCCCTTTTTTGGAAATGTAAAGTTCAGATAAATATTGTCTTTGCGGATAAATTTATGTTAGATTGTGAAATAGTTATGGGAGATACAGCAAGTGCCATCCTTAGCCTGCAAACAAACTCCCAACCGACTGTACACCATCACCTTTGTTATTCAACCAGGTGATCCATATAGGAAATACACTAATATGTTATGGGAAAGAATCCAAAGAGTAGGCATAAGAAGAATGTCCCCTTGGTGTATTTTGGGTGACTTCAATGACTTGCTGCATGGGGATGAAAAGATTGGGGGCCCTTTTAGAGCATCAAAGCTATGCCAAGGTTTCATCAATATGATCAAGACTTGCAAAATGACATAACTGCCTTCTCATGGAAACTGTTTCTCCGGGGGGGGAAGAAGAAGTGGCAAGTGGATACAATGCAGACTAGACAGGTGCTTCACTAACACCAGTTGGATAGATATGTTTCCTGACTCAAATAAAATTTTCCTGGAAAAAAAAAGATCAGACCATAAACCTGTCCTACTACTCCTAGCAGCTGAAAGTGAAAGCTTTAAAGGACAATTCAAATTTGATAAAAGATTCCATTTTAAACCTGAAGTAAAGGAGATAATAAAAAGTGTGTGGTTAGCAGCTGATGAAGGGAGACAGAGTTCAACCCCAGATTGTATTAGAGTGTGCAGAAGAAGGTTAAGCAGATGGAAAAGATCCAACCACTTCAATGCCAATGACAAAATCCATTCTCTGCAATAGGAGCTGGAAAGAGAGCAATCCAGCTATGACCCTGATTACTAGCGTACACTAGAACTAAAAACATCCCTCATTAGAGCTTATAAAGAAGAAGAACTGCATTGGCTGCAGAGGAGTAGAGCTAGATGGCTGAAGAAAGGAGATGGAAACTCAAAAAAATTTCACTCAGTTGTTAAAGCGAACATGTCTAAGAACTATTTGGAAGCACTTGTGGACAAACATGGGAATGAACAGAGAGGAGATGGCTCCAAAGGTGAAGTGGCAGTGGATTATTTTCAATCTCTTTTCTCATCATCCAACCCTGTAGGTGCAGAGGAAATATTCTCCAATTCCACTCCAAGATTGACAGACTCAATGAAGAATAAGCTCCTACATAGAGTTACAGTGAAAGAGATCAAAGATGCATCCTTCTCCATTAATCCATCAAGTACTCCTGGCCCTGATGGGATCACTACAGCTTTCTTCCACCAGCGCTGGGAAATAGTTGGTAAACTTATGGTAAAAGAAGTTTAGGATTTCTTCAGAACTGGTGTCTTTCCACAAGAATGGAACCTAACCCATTTGTGCCTCATCCCCAAAGTAAATAACCCAAAAAGGATGGTTGACCTTAGACCAATTAGCTTATGCTTTGTGATGTACAATATAGTGTCTAAGGTCTTGGTGAGAAGATTGCAACCATTACTCCCCCATTTGATCTCCCTTAACCAATCTGCATTTGTTGCTGAGAGACTCATAACATATAATATAATTTTAGCTCATGAAACGGTCCATGCCTTGAAGACTCATCCCCAAATATCATCATAGTTCATGGCTATTAAATATGACATGTCAAAGGCCTATGATAGAGTGGGGTGGCCATACATCATTGAAATGTTAAATGATTTTGGAATTCCTCCTCACTTCATCAATCTGGTGATGTTCTGTGTTGAGACAGTGAGGTTCTCTGTGCTTATAAATAACCAAGCCTTTGGTTATATAGTACCTCAAAGAGGCTTGAGGCAGGGAGATCCCCTCTCCCTATTCCTTTTGTGCTTTGTTAAGAAGACTTAACTCACCTTCTTAATAAAGCTGCTATAGCTGAGGAAATAACAGGTTTAAGCTTGACACAAATGGCCCACAAGTACACCATTTGCTTTTTGCAGATGATACTCTCTTCATCTGTAAAGCAGTGGTACCTCAATGTCAAAAGTTTCAGCATATCATTCAGCAATACTCTGCAGCATATGGCCAGTTAATAAATAAGGAGAAATCATCTATTACTTTGGGAAGTTAGTACCAGATGATCTTAAAGTTGCTATTCAAGAAGTTATGGGCATTACTAAAGAAGGAAGCGTGAGCTCTTGCCTGGGACTCCCTGAAGCAATGTCAGGTTCAAAGATTCAACTCCTGGACTACATAAGAACCAACCTTAAAAAAGAAGATGTCCAGTTGGTTCTCAAAGCTGCTATCTCTAGGAGGAAAAGAGATTATGATCAAATCCGTTGCACTATCGATGCCAGTGTATGCAATGACTGTCTTCAAACTCCCTAAATCAACTTGTAAGAGTTTAACTACTCTGATAAGAGAGTTCTGGTGGAACTCAGAAGAAGAAAAGAGGAAAATGCATTGGGTGGCCTGGGAAAAGGTCTGTCTGCCTAAGCAGATTGGAGGTCTTGGTCTGAGAGATCTAGAGTGCTTCAACCAAGAATTATTGGAAAAAAAAGCCTCGAGAGTCATGTACTTTGAAAACAATCTTTGCAACCAGTTTCTTAAGAGCAGATACTTCCCCAACTCAAACTTCCTGCAGGCTCATCTAGGAGCCATGCCCTCATACATATGGAGAAGTATTATGTTTGGTAGACAACTACTAATCAAAGGGCTAGCAAAAAGAATTGGCAATGGAAAGGACACCTATGTTTGGAAAGGAAACTAGTTAAGAAGTAAAGGCAGAAGGAACCCCCTGATTAAACAACCCTTCTTTAATCTAGACATGAAGGTGTGTGAGCTGATAGATGAGAGATCTAAATGGTGGAATCATGAATTAATTGAACACTTGTTATTTCTAGAGGATGCAAGTGCTATTCTAGCTATGTATCCAATTACCAGTAGAAAGGAATTTTGGACTTGGAGTAAAACAATTTCATGGTTATTCTCAGTTAAATCAGCCTATGAAGTGGCATTCCAAGATAAATTTACAGATTTGATCAAGGAGGAAACAACTTAACCTGCTATGTTTCCCCTCAAAAACCAGATTTGGGACATCAAGACGGTTCCTAAGATCAAATTATTCATGTGGAGAGCCCTAAATGAAGCATTACCAACTTCACTTAACTTGGTTCAGAGGAGAATCACAAGAAACTCACAATGCCAAGCCTGTGGTACTGACCAAGAAACAAGCAATCACATACTCTTCTCATGCCCCTTAGCAAGGCTCATGTGGGCTATCTCAAGCTGCCCTTCGCCTCACCAAGGTTTCCACCCTACTTTCATATATGAAAACATGGCTCATGTTTTCCAGATTATGCAGCAAGGAACTGCTACTGAGGATTTGGCTAAAGGTGCTCCATGGCTCTTATGGGGACTATGGCATGCAAGAAACAAACTAGCAATTGAAGGAGTGTCTTTTGATCCCCAATTATCCATTCAAAAACGGAGGAGTGACGCAGAAGCTTGGAGCCTGGCTCAAGAAGATCAAGATCAGATTGTTGGAAACAGAGAGATAGTTGCCTCTGAGGATGATACAAAATGGCTGCCACCAAAATCCCCTTGGCTAAAGTGCAACATTGGCGTAGCCTGGTCAAAACCCTTGAGACTGGCTGGTGGCTCCTTCATTTTAAGAGAAAGCTCAGGTAATCTCCTATTGCATTCAAGAACATCATTAGTTCGAGTTGGTTCTTTACAGGCAGCCCATTTCAAAGTATGCCATTGGGCAGTAAAGAGTATCAAGGAACTCAAGTTAAGTAAGGTTGAGTTTGCGGTGGAATCCTAAGCCGTATTGAAGACATTATGGCACCCCTCACAGTGTCCTGCTTCAGCACAATTTTCAGCTCCAATTTTAGACCTCTTAGCTCACATTAGTGACTGGTCTTTTAGCTTGGATGCTAGATTTAAAAACAGACCTGCCTTCTTGATAGCTAGAAGTGTTGTGAAGGATGGAATATTAAACTCTTATTTGGCTAGTGGTGGCCCTTTTTGGCGTATAAGTTTGCTTTTGGCTGAGAGTGATGCTCCTTAGAGTTCTTAGTTTGCTCTCTTTGAACTCGTAGGAGGATTAGCTTTCGAGCACTCTGTTGTTGTTGTTTGCTCTGTTTTTGCTGTATATAAAAGTAATATGCTTCTACTATATCACAAAATAAAATAAAAAACAAATTGTGCTCACTAAAGGAAAAACAAAGGGCTCGTGACGTATTTCCCCATGTATTATACCAACTAAACTTATTTTAACACGAAATTTTTACCTCTTTACAATTTAACATAAACTCTTGCGCGCCTCTGTTATGCATCATAAATTCATCATTTCTTCATATTTCCCCTAATAAATTAAACTCGTAAATCGCATTTTAAATAACAAATTGCGATTACTGATTGACGTTTAGGCTTAATTCGGGTCTAATACTCTTAACTCAAGTCGAACCCTCTCCATCTAAGAGAAGGTTTACAACACCTACAAAAAAATTAAGAAATTTTTTTCACAAGTCTCGATATCCAAGCGATTTGGGGGGAGGGAGTTTTCTAAGATTATGATTCTTTAAAAGGTAGAAAATTTCGAATCGAGTTGGGTGTTCTCCTTATGTTTTTCTGAAGATTGAAGATCATCTAACCAAAAATGAGGTAAGCATCTGTATTTTTTTGTTATTTATCTTTTCCTTCTTGGTTTTAAGCCAAAAATTCTTCGTAATTTTGATGTCAGCGACAGTGAAGAAGAGTTTAGGGTTAATTCTTAGAGTAATGGGTCAGACGGTGATGGTTCGGAGAGTGTCATGGATGAGGATAATTGTGGAATTGATGAGGAGGATTGTGTAATGATGAGGAGGTTGATGAAGCTAAGTCTTCAAAAAGGAAAAACAAAACAGAAGAGTACGAAGATCTAGTGGACCGACTTAATATGAAAGTGGAGCAAGATGCAGTGAATTTTTTTTATGAGTTCATGATAGGCAAAAATGAAATCCCATTTAGTGATGGTGAAGATGGTGACCCGATTGTGCTTACAGAAAAAGTGACCAGAATAGGAAGAGTTCTAGAGGATAGATTGCTAATTGGAAGGACATTCATGTTGAGGTTTGACTTCACATAAATTGTCTTGGATTATGCTTTGAGGATTCAGAGAAACATTGTTCAATCTAGGTGCGAGCTAGATAAGGTTGCATACAAGTGTGGTATGGGTGGGAATTGCAAATGGAAGGTCTATTGTTCTAATGATGACCCTCAACATATGTTTGTTGTGAAAACAACTTGTTCATCCAAAATTTGCACACCTATGGAAAATGCAAGATATTGAAAAATCCTGTAATAGTGAGACTGTTCTCGGCAAGATGAGGCTTAATGACAAGTTCATGCCTCGAGGCATTTAGAAAAAAATTGAAATAAACTAGAATTTGTGGATCCTCTGTCTAAGAAAATATCTTAAACCTACTCATTTCATTATAGCATTTAAGAGTCAATCCAAATCAGGGATAATTAACACACTAGAACCTATGAGAACCATATTTAGTGTAAGCAATTATAGGTTTTTGATTGAAAGCTAACATCCTAACAATCGAAAAGCATAAAAGTCAACTAAAAGTCAAAGATATACAAGTCAACCAAATTAAGCAAAAAGTCAACTAAGGATTAAGATTAAAATAACAATTAAAAAGGCTAAACAACTGAGTCAAGGCTAATGATTTAGGTGATCAAGTGAAGTTCTAGGATACTCAATACAATCAACAATGCTAATCCTTGGTCTAAGATTCTCAATTAAAGACTAATCCACTTCCATGGCAAAAATCCCTTTCCAAATCTTGCAACTAAAACAAGTCCTTGCTAACTACACAAAAAGAAAGCATTAAGATATAATCCATTCAACCACTAAACTTACTAACAAAATTCCTTGGCTAGACCTCATTTAACATTCAAATAATTCATTCAAGCATTTTCGCAAACACTTTCCGGGCATGAAATTGCCTATGATCTAGAAATGTGTGATCAAGTCAAATCTACCATTAAGAACATCAAATGAAGGAAATTTTAAATAAACTAAATCCTAAGCATCACATTCCATCACTTAATCACCTTAATATACCTAACACATTTGTCTGAAAAGGAAAACTCACTAATCATAGATGAAACATCAAATCACATAAAGGGAATGTGTTTAATCATGATTATACAAAAAGAAAAAAGCAAGAAATCAAAGATAAACAAGAAATAGAACTAAGATTAAAAGAAAATAATCACGTTTTACACAAAAATGGAAATAAGAGCAAAAGTAGAATCAAAAGTTGATGAAAATTAGGTCTAAAACACTTATATAGTAGTATTCCTTGACCTTGTAGCGGTTTGTGGTAGCGGTTTATGTAAACCGCTATGCTCAAAAAACAATTCCAAGGAGCCATAGTGGTCATGTGTAGCGGTTTGGGCAAACTGCTACACTCTTTTGTGGCTTCTGTTCTGAATGCTGCTAGACACACCTTAAGTTCGGGGTTCATAAATCTCTCACCTTTGAAGATATGAAGGTGTGCAATAGCTCTTTGGAAACCTGACTCAAAGTTATACAAATTTAATGAAAGAATCTTCTACTAATTTGCAGTGTAAATTGGTGTAAAAGATACATCTTTGGCGTGGACATTTTGGAGCTTTGAATATAGCGGATTGCAACTTTGTTGGCTCATATCTTGCAATTCCCTGGGGCGTTTAAGGTGACTTTTGGATTGTTGGAAATCTTGTATGCATGACTATAAAAATTCTTAAAGATTCTATGATGAAATTTCTGTTGTGATATTCCCAAATCGCTTGATCTTTAAGGTTTGTTTTTTTATCCCTATTAAGTCCCCTTTTAGTCTCTTTTGCACCCAATTGATCTCTCTTTTGAAATGATTTACTTTAAACACATGAAACATGAATATGACATGCAAATTCATCCGATATATTCCTAAAAACAAGTGAATCTACTTAAAATGAATGCGAAATAAGAGTTGAAATGCATCAAATACACATTATATTAACTTCCGCAAACTTATCATTTGTTTTTCCTTAAGCAAGGCACAAAGGTAAGTGAGAAAGAGAGGTTTGAAATTGGGAGCTCGTAACCAAAACTTGAATGTAATGCTTCAAGTGTAACATCATAAAGACTAGTAAAATGATGCATTGATCACAATTATTAAATGTACTTCTACATACTCATCACAAAAACCAACCTTAGCTATCAAAGTGAAGTATCTTCAAACCATCTTATTCACTGATCCCCTACATTCATTCATTTAACATTTAGGTGCGTTCTTGCTCATGGAGGAGAAATATAATCCATTTGGTTCGGTTTTAGGGCTTTTTAGATGTTTGAAGTAGTTTCTCACTTTTTAAAGTGATTTCTCTCATGATAGTAATGCATAACATTATGCAAATTCAAGGTAGAGTCAAACAATTGATGCATACAAGGCTTGTTGGGGTAAAAAAAACACACTTGGGATCAACTTCCGAGAAATACGAATCATTCCAAGCATTCCTAATAAGGGGAATAAACACACCGAATTCACGGTACCGAAAGACCAAGGACCCACTGTTACTCCTAATCAGTTGTTACTCCCACTCACTCTCTCTACACGACCCACTCCATCATTCTCCTCAGGTTCAAGTTATCCTCTCTTAGATTATTTATCGACTAATTTATTTTCTATACCTCATCGTTGTTATTTGTCAGCTCTTACATCTAATGTTGAACAACGTTCTTTTAAAGAAGCTATGTTACAATCTCACTAGCGTGAGGCTATGGCCAATGAGATTTCCGCATTACAACATAATCAGACTTGGGAACTAACTCATTTACCTCATGGCAAGAAGCCTCTTGGAACGAAATGGGTCTTCACTACCAAACTTCGTTCTAATGGGTCTATTGAATGTCATAAGGTGAGGCTGGTTATTCTTGGTAACCATCAAAAAGAGGGATCAATTATACATATACTTTCTCCCGATTGCCAAGAAAGACTTATTGAAGTTATTTGTGTGGAAGTTAGCTTGGAGCTACAACACTAGTGACTATGTTGTCAATCTCAACAACTTGTGAAGCTATGATGAAGGCTTATATAATGATGTGCTTAAGGAAGAACCAAAAACATGGACTAGGGCATTTTTCAGGGAATAATTGTGTAGAAGATGTTGAACACAATGCGACTGAATCTTTTAACACTACAATCACTAGAGCAAGAGAAAAGACATTGATTCCAATGTTAGAATCAATCAGAAGGCAATGAATGGAGAGGACAGCAAACAGAAACAAGAAGTCTTGGAGACATCATGGGAGATTTACGGAGTATACCACTAATATTCTTGAGAAAGGATGTTGATAGGTGTATATCTTACAAGTCTACACATGGTGGGTATGAGGTTTGTTTGGATGGAAATTCTCATATTGTGAATTTGGAGAAGACAGTGTGTTCATGTGGGAAGTGGTAGTATTTCTTGTGAGCATGCATATTGTAGGATAAGGGCTCAGCGCACTATACCCAATAGAACCGAGCCCACCTCCAAAGCCCATCGACGCGCGACCCGTTTCATAGAGTTGACATGGTGCGTGGGATCGTCACTGGAACAGTACATCTAACTCCCCCTAGCTCGGCGAACGGAAACCTACGAGTCAACTTTTCGGAGGAACTTGACGCCTAGCCAACTGCCCTACATAGACAAATAATGACGAAACAAGGATAAATAAGGGATGTACTCGAAGTAAAAGGAGGTTGGAATTGGTAGAGAGAGAAAGCTCTAGAGAGAAGTTAGAGGAACCTTTCGACGACCCGAATACTTTTGTTAATCATTTAAGTGCATCGGATCTGTCACGCGCCTCTCCCTATATCACTTGTAATTCCTTTTATCAAATACGAACCTAAATTCAGGTTCTTCAACGACCCTAGATTCAACAATTGGTGACTTCGCTAGGGACTATTTGATAAAGTACGTACATGTCGAAGATATTACGCACCAAGAATATGGCTACTACAAAAAACGTAGACGAGTACGTACATGTCGAAGATATTACTCACCTAGACGGTCAAAACGTCAAAGATGCTGACCCTAAGATGCCGACTGAACCACTAAATAGGATCCCGGGAGTATCCACACAGGAAGAGACAAATCGGATGCTAATGTGTCGACTAGAGGAGCAAGAAAATGAGTCTCGCCAGCTAAGAAGAAAACTCGAAGCAGTGATGACAGTGAGCCTACGAAGAGCCGAACTAGAAGTTTTGAACCGAAACCTCTTCGGATCGACGGACGCATCAACACCAATCACAAAAACCCAGCAAGACCGCTGTTTTGATCGCTGCGATGAACCAATAACGCACCGCGACCCCTCAATCCCGAACGACGAAATAAAGGCACTAAATCCAAGTTGCGAAAGATGAGCTCGCTGGTCCATAAGGCGACCAGCTCGGCCCGAGAAATCAAGCGAGTCATCAAAGAAACTCAGCAAACTCCATTCACCAGGAGGATAACAGAGGCCAAAATAAAGCGTACTGCGAAGATCAAATTCCCGATATTCAAAGGGAACGCCAACCCGACTTATTACATGACAGCCTTCACCATCGGAATGGGACGCGCCCAATTCACAGATGAAGAAAGGGACGTCGAACTCTTCCAGTTGTTCATGGAAAACCTGGGCGGCGCTGCGCTCTCCTAGTTTTCCCATCTAGAAGCTAGGTCCGTCGATAACTTCCAGCAGTTATCAACGGCCTTCGTCAAACACTACTCCATGTTTATGGAAAAGAAAACATCGACCGCCGACCTGTGGTCGCTAAGTCAAGGCCCACGCAAATCCCTAAGAGCACTTATAGAACGATACCAGGAAGTAGTCTCGAAAGTAGCAACCTCTGATAAAGCCGCCATCGTCGCACTAAGACACGCCCTATGGTACGAATCGAGGTTCCGCGAAGAACTGTTACTAAATTAACCTCAGACGTTAGAAGACTATAGGGCCAACTGCTTCATCGAGATGGACACTACAACAAAAAGTCTCATTGATAGCACACGATTAATGCTATAATAGGCATTTCATAGCCTTTCCATAAATGCTATGACTGGACCAGCTATCGTAGGTCGGTCACTTATTATAGCGT
>OVBE01004922.1:0-22790 GCA_900406425.1 Iberis pinnata | reverse complement strand
ATGTATTTTCACTATAAATGCTCATGTAATCATTCCTAAAAGATATATGAAATTCTCCAGAGCTTTTACCCACATAATCTAAGACCTAAACCTAATTTTAAGTCTTGATTGAACAGGTCTGCACCAGCCTTTTCGACGGTTCTTCCTCTGCTTTGGTAAGTTCCTCTTAACCCGGCTTGTGTCAGTTTTCTCTGTTTGGTCTTGGGTGAAGTAATCGTCGTTGATTTTGGATCTGCTCTGATTGGGCTTGGAGTAGAGTGTAGCATTGATAGTTTGGGGAGGCTTTGGTTTAGTATAAAGGTGTGGTTTGGCCCTTATCTTGGTCGTAGGTGGCTTTTGTCTTCTCTAGCTTTAAAGTTGGGAGTCTTTTGGTGCTCGTGTGGTAAGCTTTCTTTAGTGTCTCGTCAGTCTTCGTTCCTTGGCGTGTTTCTCGGAACTCGTCGAGCTCTGGTAGAGGCGCCCTCTCCACGTTTTCTCTTCGCGTTTGATGTGTTTGAAACAAGTTTTCTTCGAGATGGCTTCTTTGGTGTTTTCATGTCTTCCTTTCTAAAGGTTGAATTCGCCTTGCCCCGGGTTCTCTTGGCGCCTTTTAAGCTAGATAGGTTGCTCTTGGCCCAGTTTTTTGGTCTCGTGGTATTTCCTTGCCGTGAAGTGATTTGCTTCGATTCAGTAGTTTTAATATTGTTGATGTCTGTATTGACTTTCTCTGAGCTTGCCTTTTGGCCGTAGGTTTTCTTTTCTTTAGTGTCTATGTTTGGTTCTCCTTCTAAGACCGTGTGGGGATCATCCGCTTTTCCTGTCTTTGTTTTGCTTGTATACTCTTTTGTGTTTTAGATAAGTTTTTATGTTTGTTTGTCGGGTGTCGGGCTTGTGTCCTCAAAAATTTCAAGTTTAGACAGTCGTTATTTGTGGGTTTGTGCCTCATGAAATATATCTCGTTTTTGTAAACCTATCGGTTACTATTATCATATATATAAAAATTGTATATAAGAACACCTACAATTTTTTTTAAATGGTAGAAATTTGAGAATTGATTTCTTTCAATGTAACTCTTCAACGTTAGAATGCAACAAAATCTTCTTCTTCTTTTTTTGCAATACACTATGTTAGGAGGGATTAGTGGGAGTTGATTTATATAGTCTGTCTCTGCCTCCACATGGTCTATGCACCATTTCGACACAACACCAACTAAACTTCCGAAGATTGTTATTCATGTGGCGTTTTATAGCATATGGACGTAGAGAAATAACAAAGTCCACAAGAACCAATTCATCGACGATGCTACCATCTTCAAGCAGGTAGACAAGGAGGTTCGGAACATCATTAATGCAAGACATCCAAAGCGAAAATTTAAAAGTCTAATAAAGCTATAGCTCTATTAACTCTCTGTTTTTAAGATAAGAAAAAATCGCTATTTCTTTTGTTTTCTATTTTTTGGACAAATAAAATATTTTAGGTTATTCATATAACCCTGCTTCACTTCAGTAATGATATTGTCTTTTACCAAAAAATAAAGAATTGATAGATTTGTTAAATGTGTAATAAGTTTTGTAGACTTTGCATAAAGTTTTGTGTATTACAGCAATCCATAAAAATAATATTATGTGAGTTTTTGAGAATCCAATAGGTATCTATTGTTTTTTAAGTTGTAATTTGTTAATTAAATTTCACCTTTAATATATTATATCCCAATAACACTAGGTTTTAGTAGAATTATAAAATCAAGAAAAACAAAAATTTTGAATAACAATGGATTTTAAGTAGAATTTTAAAATCATTAAATCAGTAATAATGAATTTTCCTACAAAAATGTTAGAATCTATAAATCAATTAAAAAAAACAATAAAAGTGAATTTCTTACAGAATATCAAAGTTCATAGACCAATAATAATGTAATATCCAAATTCTGGTAATCTATCTAATTCCCACTAACATCCCCTTATATTCTGTTAATTATTTAAGTTTTTTTTTCCTATCGAGAGACAGGAATACTTTCAATTATTGATCAACTGAAGTAATCTAGAGTTGGAGTTAAGAAAAAAGAATTTAATACCAAAAATGGAAAATCATTTTGGGGACAACCCAATCCATATTTGGAAAAAAGTGATTTTGGGTGGATATAGACAGTGAGAAACCCAACACACTCACTTTGTTCAATGCGCAACAATAATACTATAAGATAACCTCAGTTTCCGAGAGAGGGATACATGGACCAATTATCACTTGATTCTGTTTAACTTATGGTTAAACTATTCTCATTATTAATAAGATTTCATTAACTTGGATGTTTTTTTTAATTTAACCATAGTCCTATCTCATGCAAATGTACTAATTGCAAGTTGACAAGCATCGATTTTTGTTTCTCTTGTTTTTCGTGGTCTACTTTTTCTTTCCATATATATACATATATAAATAACAAAACATAGTTAGAAGAAGTGTGTATTTTATGGTTCGAAATGCATAATTATTTAATTATGTATTTTGACATTAATATCTTTTCAATCTATGTATAATAGTAATCCTATAAAATGTTTTGAAAAAACTGTATATTTTCTACAATTACATGGTTTAACAATTTTGATAATATAAAGCCGTTTTTAACATGTATATTTTGGAGCACCAACCATTCACCCAAATATTTGGGAATATTAATGCCAAAACTTAATTTCACACGATATTAAAAAAATTAATTTATATTTCAAAAATACTTCACACTAAAAATATCATTAAAAATTTTGTTACAAAAAATATAACAAATATAAAAAATTAAGTTTTAAATATATATATATATATACATTAAATTTATCGGTTTGGATTCATTAACTAAATTTTATATGTAAATTTTAAGATATTAGTTTTTAGTTTTAGGAGTGCAAAGTTTAAATTTGAAATTTTAAACGCGGTTTAAAATTGGATGTATTTTTGAGAAAAAATTATAATATTTTGAAATAATTGAAACTATTATTATTTTTGAAAATAACACTAAAATTATATTTTTGTAGAATTTGTCCCAAAAAAGGAAAAAATTAACGGTGAACATGATTTTTTTAAAAAAACATGAATCTTTAAAATGGTACGTGACGGGTTCCGGGAAATTTTTAGGGAAATTAAACAACTTTTTGGCTACACGTAAAAAGATGAAAACATTTTGTCGGTAATCACCTGACCTGTCTCAACTAAAATAATAGTATTTATAACCCTAATACATATGTTAATTAATTAATATATGTCATTCCTTAGAACAATTGATGCGATGAGATGCCTTTTTCTATTAAATAAGTTGATGAGTTCACGTGATACAAATTATTGCAGTCTTGGAGACAATACATGAACCACACAATATGCCTTCGAAGATAACAAGATATTAAATACCAAGGCAAGATCGTGCACAAGGTCTATATATATGTTGTGTTTCTTTTACACAAATTCAGATAGTTTTTTTAATTGGCGCATAATTGGTGGTCGATAAAAACTAGGTTAATATTTACCATTGTTGATATCTGTGAAGAGTAACAAGTGATACAGTGATATTCACTTTTATTTATCATAGCACAGATTGAGTCTAACCACTCATAAGTGTATATACATTTTTCCATATTAGAATTTTGGCTAAATGGACTGATATGTTATTGTCCAGAGATAAATAAATAAATAAATATATATATATATGGGTTCAATTAGACTAAATCTTGTGAAGTTGGGAAAAAAAAAAAAGACTAAGTCTTGTGAAGTATTTTTTTTCCTCCTCGGTTAAACAGTACAAAATACAGAGAAAAACAAAACAATATAGAAGAAGAAGAAACAAACAAGCAAGGCGAAGACACGCAAGGCTTACCACGAAGGCACATCCTTACAAGGATGGAGAAAGACCACCTAGGAGCGAGACTTAATCTACGTTGAAGAAAAAGTTCAGAAAGAAGATGCCGGTCACGGGAGCTGGTTCTGGATGAAACTTATAGTGCATCTTACACCCAACTTCTAGAGATGACTGAGAGAGGACTCTTGAATGTCTCAGCTTCCAAGGTGAAGATGAGAAATCTTGACCTAAATAACAGCTTCAGAAACACGAACGCGAAGAGACGAAACCAGATGGAAATACGCGGCGAAAGAAGATGATGAACCAGCACCAGCCGGAGGCAATGAGAGCCGATTAAAAAACTGCTACTTAGGACAGCAGGCCGAAAAATACCCCTCCGACAAGCAGATTAATCGAGAAGAAAGCTAGACGACCTAGTCATGTTATCACAATAGCAAAAAGACGGCAAACGGAGACCAACCCGGCGAGGAAAGAACCATCCAAAACAACCTCGAAACTAAAGTTATTCATTAGAGCATCATTATTGGGGTATTTAGTGGGTTTTTAGATAGGATTTCTTAGAATAAAAAGCCCAAAAATAATGTTTAAAGGATAAATAATTTAAGATACGTATGTTGGTCGAGGAATTTAAGAGATTATATAGATACGCTATGTGTCCAAATCTAATTGGTCCGAAGTTAAAAAAGAAAAAAATGTCGGTCTCTCTCTCCCTCCTGTTCGGTCTTCAAGGGACAAGGAATGGGAAGAAGATGCATTCACTGTAGGTAATTTAAAAGCTCCACCAAGAATCTACCAATGGAGGGAAGATTTTATTATTTGAGATTAAAAGTTCTTATTAGTACAAATATTAATAAATTATGTTTAAGAGACCCATGCTAGGTATGTGGAATGGAGATGGTCTTACCACCAGAAAAAACGAACCTTTCAACGCAATGAATCTGCAAACCAACAATTCTAAGAACCAAAACCTTAACGTTAGAAAAAAACCGGGATGGGGACTTAGCCGTGAACCTCACACTGAACCAGCAGGGAGGACTGAGGACGAAGAAGACCCACAAGGTAGATCGGAGAACCCGATACACCAAGCACACCGCCAAAACTGCGGAAACAACCGGATAAAGGGAGGTGGTTGCCGGAGATGCAACCCGAAACAGATCCAAATCTAGATCTGGAAGCCACCCACATACAGAGGAACCCGAACAACATGTCTAAAACGGAGAGATCCGCCGAGGAAGGAGAAAGAAAAGGGAGAAAACAAACATCTGAGAAATTACCGAAGAAAGTAAGATCTGAAGGTCTCTATTACGGGAACGGTCCACAAGAATGAATCAACCCGCCGCTTCAAAATCGGACAAGAGACTTGTAACCCAAGATGTCTCGCTAGTGATTTGCGCCTTCAGATGAAGACATGGAGGTGAAGACCATCAGTGGATGAAGACCCGCCAGGAACCGCCGCCGCTGGGGACGGTGACGATACCGATGAGATCGGTGCACGAGAAAAGAAATTAGACGCTGTCGATTGGAGTTCCCGTACGCCTTCGCTAACCTCCGACGCGGCCGGTTTTCACTTTCACCGGGGCACGGATGAAAGAGAAGGAAAGGAGAGAAGGGTTTATTTTTTAAAATAATTTTTTATTATTAAACAAGTCTTGTGAAGTTACGAGTCAATTGATAGCCAATAAACCTTAACAAAAAAATATTAGAGCAATAAAAATTGTAAGCCTTACTAATCTAAGAAAACATAAATGGTGACCAATTAACAATATAGTACCAAAAGAAAAGACATTTTAATTTACCTGTACGTTTAGATTTTTAGACATATAGGAGTGGCTGGAATAACTCTTAGGTTTTATGTTCATTATAAGCAACTTCATCTAGAATTAAATTCGTACTCTAATTTGTAAAACTAAAGTTCAACTGGTTAAGATATTACTGTTTAATAGTACTGTTTTTCTCTAGTTTAATTTTGACCCACTGACATAGAAAATCCGTTAAGAAGTTTCCGATGAGTTTGATTTTTCCAAGTAACAATCACTGACGCGTTGAGAAATATGGGTTGAGTTGAGTCTGTCTATACATTGCTAATTCTGGTTCTTATGTAATCCAAAAGTTGAGTCAAGGGGTCCTCTCAAATGGATATATCGGGATCTAGTTGTAAACTAAGCTTTCTGTCGATCGGACTGATTGACTTACCCCCGAAAATTAATCATAATTAATGCTTAAATTGTTCTAGACATGGTGAAATATTCAGTACATTCATCGTTACAATGCTAATCACATCATTTAAACTTAAAAATAATACCTTAAATCTACCTTAAATGTATAAATAGGTTTTTGGTTTATTGGTTAAATTTTTTAGATCATTGAAAACGTATCAAATCTTAAAAGTCACATACCTACGGAAATGATCCGTCGATAATGTAATCGAGGGACCCTATTTCCGTCGGTTTTTCGTCGATAAAACCGACGGATTTAAATCCTTCGGTTTCTCCGGTTACTTTTTTGGCATGTTTTCTTGTAGTGAGTTGTCTTTCTGGAGAAAAATTTTTGTTTCAAAATATATGTCGTTTTAGGTTTTCAATGCAAAAATTAAATGAAATTGACTTTTTAACCAATAGAATAATTGCAGGAGATTTTTCTATTAGTTAATTTAAAATATTTAATGGTGTTTTTATAGAAAATAGAGATTTCTTAATTTGTGTGCAAAATTCTAAAACGACAAGTAATTCGAAACAGAGAGAGTATTTGATAAGTTTACATTATATAGACATGATCGGCTTTTCAACCATTCACGGCTCAGTTCAAATAATCAGAACCTTTATATATATAGTATTCAATTACCAAAACATGCGTAAGACATGAACACGAACACTTTCATTATATGCCATTTCATTTCCCAAAAACACAGGAGTATATACATATATATCATCAGGAAAAAAGCCAACTCCAGATCCATCTTATTGACTAATTGTATCCAAGGCCATATACAAAACAAAAACATACCTCAGTGAACCTAAAATTCTCAATCAAAACACATACACTTGTGATCAAATTAAGAATGCGAATTTATAAAGATATATTAGAAAATAAGAATGTAGAGAAAGAAGGAGCTCCCTTCAGTCCAAGCACAGATAAAGAAGGATGAAATATCTCCCGCATCATTCACACAGTCACTGCGGTTTTAGACTTTTCTTTACCACAAGTGTTTGGATGGATGAGTCGCCAGATATTTCTCTCCTCTTCTATTTCTATCTATGACTGGACTGAAAGAATCTCCTTCTATATCTATCTATCTTATTTTATTCTCCATCTCATACATCTACCTACATACAAATTAAGTTTTAAAGCACTATAAAGAGCCACACTAACAGGTTTGGTATATAGATTCAAGCACATGCACTTATGTGACCAGTTAGACAACAGATATTGAAACTTTAATTTGTTTGAAATGTTAATTGCATGTATAGATGCATTAGTAGTGTACTAGAATATGTCAACTTATGTGATGTAAGTGTATACTAATTAACTTACAAGGTTTGGATATACTGAGTGTTGTTTGAAACTTCACTCGAACAAGCTAGCTTTATTGTACCACTGATGGGTCTTGTCAAGAAGAGGCTACCAAGAGAGAGACAAAAGATGGACTGTTCATCAAACATTGAAAATATAAAAAAAAACATTTATTAAGTTTTTTCTTAGAAAAATAGATATTAATTTGAGTGATGTAAGCCCTGTTCAGTGAACAGTCCACATAATAATAACAACATTAATAATAGGACTAGTTGAGTAGATTTATTCATAATTAAGCAGACAGGACCAAAACATGTGTGAAAAGATTCCACAATAATTAAACAAACATAATTTGGTTGACCACTTGATATATACAATCTTAATTTGGACTAAGAAATATTCGACTTTTTCATGAGATCCTCAGTTTCTGGATGATTCGTGCAAGTGATTGGATTTCATAATCAGAGAAATTAAAAGATAATGTTTCTTCATTAGGGGTACATAAGAAAAACTTGAGAATTTAGTAGAAATCATGCAGACAAGTTGAAAAAAAAAAACAAGTTACTAGCATTCAGCAGGAAATGAAAAGCCTTAAAAAAAAAATTAAATCATGATTTAGACAAGGGGAAAAAAACCCTAAAACAAAAATAAAATGAAAAGCCTGATATTTTTTGTGAGCAGGAGAAAGAGAGACAAGATCTGAAGTAAGCAATAGCAATAAATGATAATAAAAGAAGTTCATAGGTAAAAAAAACCCTAGAACCTGCAAATTGAAATAACAAGAGATTAAAAAAATAGAGAGTTTAGATCTCGAGTAAATGATAATATATAGAAGATCATGAGATAAAGTAAACAAATCTAGAAGATGAAAATTGAAAGAAAAAAAAAAAGAGATTAGATCTCAAATTAACAAGTAGAGATTAAGAAGAAGAAAAAACTTATCAGGAATCTTTGAGGTTAGCAGCTCAGATTTTCGGAGAACTCTGAGAAACCCTAGCTTTGCTCTCCTTAAATTTGAAGCTTCTCTCAAGCTAGTAGTGGTGAAACTAAAGTGAAGAACAGTAAGTTATAGAAAAAGGAGAAGTAGATGGATGTAGCTAAATAATAGCAAGTGGTGGTTCAAAGAAAAAGGACAAACAAAGAGAGATGGTGATGATATGATGTTGAATAATGAATGATGATGATGGTACTGATCATGTTGTGTCATTGTCTTCATGGGAGTTAGGAAAAGCTAACTGTTTCTTTATATCTCACCATATCTTTTACAGAGAGAGAGAGATGGTGGTGACTTTGTGTCATCTTGTGTTATGTTTGTTTCTCGTAGATGTGAATTGATTTTTGATGGGAAAGATCTATTAAGAGTTTTCATCAGCCAACTTTAAAGGTTATTTAATTAGTTTTCTTTTAAGGATCACATTTAATGAGCGGTGGAAGCGCTTGAAAATTTTGATAATGTTATCTAAGATAATTAGATCTTAGGTCTATTTTTTATATATTACTCAGGTTTCTAAACACTCCCCAATAGGATAAGGGTTCATATGTTAAACTATCATTCAGCTATTTGACAAGGTAAAGGTCCATATGTTAAACTATCAATTCGTTTAGACTAGCCACATGAGCGGCCAAATAGCTTTCCATATATTAATTCCTAAAATACTGCAGTTTGTATGTAAATACCGCAGTGGTCGAGGCTCGAACTAGTGATGGCAGATACTTTAACCGAGAGTCCATTACCACCAGAATTACATGTTTTTGTTGTCTTAGATCTATTTACTTTATTATTTTTTTGTGCTATAGATTAACGAGTGGACCAAGATGAAATAATAATAGCTACAAATCTATTATTGTGTACACTGAGGGATGATCAGTGTATATGATAATTGGTCCAGAACAATAAGTATTAATTATCGTTGTCTTTATGCATACAAGAATCTCACAAGCTTGTGAACGCAAGTTTCTCTTGGTGAAAGAGAGATAACCATCTCAAGTATTAATTATTGAAACTTTTGTAATCATTATAATTATATATACTTAGATTAATCCCCTCAAATACTATCACAATTTAGTTTGTGAGACAAATATGCCACATACTCCGTTATTATAAATACCATTAAACTATATTTTATTCAAAAATATCACAAATATAAATATTAAATTATAAAAAATTAAAATTCAAAATTAGAGTTTAGATCATGCACTAACTAGAATTTTGGATTTAGTTTTTAAAATGTCATATTTTTTTAAAGGCGCAAGGCTTTAAGATTTACATATTTAATTAAAAGCTTATTTTGATTTTGAGATTGAAACATACATATTTTATGATATTTTTTAAACAAGTGAAAGTATATAATATAAATATTTTTGAAACAAAAACTAAGAGAATAGTATTTTTGAAAATTACTTTATATTTGCTTACTTCTTGTATATTTGACTTCAAACCAGAAAAGAAAAGTAATTATAAAACTCATTTTTATACTTGGCCTCTTTCCATTCATGTTCAAGTCTTTTTGTAGTTGCAGTTGCAGATACCATATATATTTCATCTTTCAAAGCTATTCTTCCATCTACAAATAAAATATGATTATCATTTCCCAGCTGCTGCATATTGATAAACAAAAAACATTAGATTATTTAGAGTTCACTAAGGTTACAGAATAATTCAGCCTAAAATATATTCTCCCATGTAGCAAAAGCACATTAATAATATCTACCCGGTGGGAAGGATGTTTTATGCCATGTCACCAAGTATTAGCAAATGCTGGTCTTGCATTTAAAGAGAAAAAGATTAAGACCAAAGGCCCGAACTCCTCTTGGTTATAAAAAAAAACCCTACAATTTCATTTAGTTTTTGAAAGTTTAGTCACAATTTCTTAATTCACACTATCATCTCTTCAATATACCCACAAAACATCCATTTGATCGGGTACTTAAAATCCCACCAAAAATTGTTCCTCTATCATTATAACTATTTGCACCCAAAATCGAGCTAATTACAATCTTAGTCAATCCGAGAATTTGAAATGAAAATTCTAGAATAAGTGAAGTATTGTAAATTGAGCATTCTTAAAAATGATATATTTGTGCATGAGTTCACATATAGGAAAAAGTGTTTAAACACTTTCACATGAACAAGAAAAGTCCTTAATTAAGTTCTTATATGATCTTGAGATCACTTACTTCACTTAGGATCATATATCTCTATAATTTTGGATCACATGAAGAAAATGATAGAGATATATGATCCTAAAATATCTCATCTAAATGTAATGGGAATTTTTATGTATTTTACAAATTGTATTAGACATGATATACCATTTATTATTGGGACATTTTCAAAAATTGTGCAAAAAATTAGGTATATTTTAAAAATACCACACACTCTCAAAAGTTCTAAAAGTACAGCAAACATGTTTTGATCCAAAAATGTTACAAATTTAAGATAGCTTTAAAACTTCAAATTTAAACTTAAAACTTCAAAAAACAAACTCGCTCCTTTTAAAACTAAACTCTAAACTTTAATGAGTGAATCCAAACCCAAAAATTTATATTTTAAACCTTTAAAATTTACTTTTTATTTTTGTGGTACAAGAAAAAAACAATTAATGATATTTTTGAAAATTTTGGAAATGTGGTATTTTTGAAATTTAAATATGTTTTAGTGGTATTTCAAGAAATTTCTCTTTATACATTAATCCTTTAATAAAATTTAGTTCGTCGTCTACTCAAAAACATTAAAATAGAATTAAACATATGTTTCGCTATTTTTTTCGACTAAAACATTTTATTTATCACAATCCGATCGTACATATGTTGCAAGAAAAGGTGGACAAGAATTAAAAATACAACTAGTATCAGGCCCAAGTACAACTCTTTTTGCTAATACATCAACACATATATTGGTATTGCGATTATGATGGTGAAACTTGATGCTCTCAAAATGTTGAATCTAGTGATGTATTTCTAGAATCAGGGTATGGAGTCGTCTATTTGCAGAGGCATAAGTCAGACTTCGAAAAAGTGTTAAGTTATCACCATCAAACACTATACGCCGATAACCGAGTACCTAAGTGCATTGAATTTCCCACAAAAGAGCAGTAGCTTGTGCCTCGTCGACACCATTTCGACCCTAAAATTGTCCACAACCACAATGAAGGACACAATCTTGATGATCCCGAACAATCCATCCCAATCCTAAATGGGAATTCCCAAGTCGATGACTAGCATCATAATTACATTTAACAAAAGATGGATCAAGGGGTTCCCAAACATGTGATGTTCTATTCCCAGCAATGGAAACATCTTTATTGGTTTGTGTAGCCATCTTCCATGATAGTGCATCAGAGTGAGCCTGAGATAGAGTCATAGCTAGGGATATCGAATGTGAAGAGAAAAACATAGAGATGTGATCCTTCCATAATCTTCATAAGGTAAATAAAGGAAGGAGTACTGTAATATCATCCAAAGAGGTGGATTGTAGGCGCTGTAGATAAATAAGAAGATGGGCACCAATATCATTTTGAGCATGGATATACAGATGGGAATCAAGTCCTGGAATTCTCCAGGTTTGAAGTGCATAAGGGCATGTATAAAAAGCATGAATGTCTGTTTCAGAAGCCTCACATCCTCGAGGGCATTTAGGATCAACTAAAACATGGCACGATATTAAGTTAGCTGCAAAGGCAAGTGAGTGAGTACCGAGACGCCATAAAAATGTTACATTTTGGATGTAAATTCGAATTCCAAATTTGAGTTGATAGCTCAAAGGATATTGAATTCGATGTAGTACAGTCATGTGGAGGAAAAAAGTCTTTAGACACTCTATATCCAGACTTGAACGAGTAAATACCATCATTGGAGAATCGCCAGAAGAAAGAATCTGGAGTCGCCTTGCTTGGTAGAAAGATTTTGCGGATTAGATGATGATCATTGATATCAATGAATCTTCGTAATGCCATCTCGTCCCATTGTGGTTGATGAGGTATCATCAAATCACTTACAGTAAGTGATGCAGGAACTCCTTGATTCAGACATGGAGATCTCGGTGGCCTACATGGTAGCCATAATGGTTCTGAAATCAATGTTTGAGTGCCATCACCAATCTGTCTGACAAGCCCATATTGTAACAATTTACGTCCAAAAAGTAAAGATTTCCATCCGTATGAAGATGAAGTATTAGCTGAGGCTTCAAACAGAGAGCGATTACGGAAATATCGATGCTTCAAAGCTCAGAACAAAAGACATTGTGGTCTATCCAATAATTTCCATACCTGGCTGGCTAACAATGCTTGATTAAAACGATGTAGGTCTCGGAAACCCAAACCACCATGAAACTTAGATTTGGAAAGTCTCTTTCAAGAGAACCAGGACATACGTTGCTTATTTTCTGTGGAGCCCCACCGGAACCTTGATAGCATTCTCGTAATATCATCACAAATATTGAGAGGGAGTTCAAAACAGTTCATGGAATAAATAGGCATCGATAGGGCAACACTCTTAATAAAGATCTCTTTTTCTGCTGGAGATAAAAACCGATTACATATGTAATTGAACATTGTCTTTTTTTCTTGAGAATTGTTCGGGTAAACCTAGATATTCACCCCCCCCCCACCTATCTGTGAAATATGTAATGTACGCTGAATCAAATTTCGAGAATGAGCGTATACCTTAGAACCAAAGGTGATTGTTGATTTATCAAGATTGATGACTTGACTAGATACGTTCTCATAAGCTTTAAAGATATTCAGCAGATGCAATGAATTTTTTCTTGATGAAGAAGAGGGAATCATCGGCAAAGAACAAGTGAGAATTTGGAGGGCCTCCCTTGCTAATACTTAAGCATTGTAAAGACTTACGTTGATGGCTGTCAATGATCATGGAACTTAATACATCACTTGCCAATATGAACAAGTATGGCGAGAGGGGATCTCCTTGGTGTAGTCCTCTTTTAGCTTTGAAGTGATGAAAAGGGCTTCCATTAATCATTACCGAGAACGAGATAGAGGAAACACACATCATGATCCAATTAATCCACTTAGTGTTGAAACCTTTACGTATCATAACTTCCTTTAAGAAAGACCATTCAATACGGTCATAATTTTTGCTAATATCCGTTTTAACTGCCATGTATTCACTTGCACACCGTCGTTGAGATTTGAGTGCATGAAAAGCTTCATTTGCTAGGAAAATATTGTCAGTAATGTATCTACCTGGTGTATAAGCAACCTGATGTTCAAAAATCAGTGAAGACATTAACGGCTTTAATCGGGATACTAGGATTTTTGAGATAATTTTATAGAAGACAGTATATAAGCTGATAGGGAGAAAATCATGCATCATAGAAGGATTATCGGTCTTGGGAATCATACATAAGTGTGTGTGATTTGAACCATACGAAAGTATGCCGTGCTGAAAAAAATGATTAACCTCACAAATTAATTATGATTTAATAGTGTCCCAATATTGCTGATAAAACAAGACAGTAAAACCATCGCAGCCCAGAGCTTTTATACTGCTAATACTGTGAACTGCAACAAAGATTTCGGAATCAGAGACTTCTCGTGTAAGTTGTTGATTCATTTGGCTGGTAACTACTAGAGTAATCACATTCAAGGTTTCTTGAGATAAGGATGGAGAGGAGGAAGAATACAAATTCTCAAAATAATTTATTGCCTCATTAGCAATAGCCCGATTGCCACGAATTGATGCTCCATTCTGTGATTTGATTTCTATAATTGAATTTCGTGAACGTCAATTCTTTGTAACAGAATGAAAAAAGCAAGTATTTCAGTCACCTTGTTGTAACCAACTGTTTCGAGATTTTTTTTGCCAAAAAGTCTCTTCCCTCTTGTATTCAGCATTGAGTTCAGCTCGAAGTATATTTATAGTATTGGTGGAGATACTATAGTTAGTCATTGCATAATCTATTTGGCCTTTAAGAGATGATATATTTGATGCTGCATTTAAATTATGTAATCTCTTCCATTTACAAATAGCATCTCTGCAAGCTTTAAGTCTGTTAACAAAATAAATCGATTATGATTCATAATTCCAACACTGGTGAATGATAGATGCAAAGTCCGGATAAGCACAGAACCGAGAATCAAAGCGGAACAGTTTCTTTGTTGTCTCAACACCAGACTGCACCGATATTATTGCCGGTCGATGGTCCGATTCATTCAAGTCAAGGAACTTAATCATGGATGCTGGATACATAGAATTCCATTCCTAATTTTCCATTGCACGGTCCAAAGCACACTCAATTGTGTAATCTCGTCGCCGTCTAACCTATGTAGAATTATTACCAGAAGACGATAGATCAGTAATGCCACAAATTGAACCATGTTTCGAAAGTCTGATAAAGAACTTAAGCTTCTTGGATTTCCTCCTCTTTTTTCACTCGAATTAAGAACCTCATTGAAATCTCCGCAATGAAGCCATGGTCCTTTGCGATTGAGGCTTAAACGCTGAATTCTTTCCCATAAAATATGTTTATTACTCTATTTTGGATCACCGTATTAGAAGGAGATGTAAAAGGAAAATCCAACTTTATTAATAGAACAATCCATGAGTCTTTCACAAAGATAAGAAAAACGAACAGCAACAGAAGAATCCCACATTAAAGATAACCCCCCACTTAAACCCACAAGAGAAACACACTTAGTATTTTCATAACCTAATAAAACTACAATATCACGAACAAGATTGTCTTCATTCTTGGTTTCAATGAAAAGAGAAGTGCCGGAGAATAAATTCGCTTTATCTCCTTTAGGCGTCGAATTACCGGGATCCATTTTATTCCCCGGCAATTCCAAAAGGAAATATTCATGGAATACGTGGTGAGTTATGACTCACCAAACCTTCACATTTTTATTCTGGAGTCTTAGTCTCCATTGGGAATCTGGTTGTTGCTGAAGAAGAACTCGGCTTGAAGAAGAACCAAGTTTTATGTTCCACTGCTTCTACTCTTGTACGCTTTAGGAAATACGTTTGCTGATGAAAATCCTCATCATTGGTAACCCTCTTAGTCTCAGTTAATATCGTCTCTGGATGTGGGAAGTGTTCTGCATCATCCACAACTTTGCGTTTCTTGTTGGTGCTTGAAACTGGAGCAGTTGCATCATGCGGTTCTGGTACATCCTGGTCTGGTGGTGGTGGTTGTTCATCATCATCCTCATCCGGGTCATTTTCATCACCATCATCATAAGGAGATACAGGAGGAGAGTTTTGACCTTGGGTACAAACTGAAGCATCATGGCAAAGCATTCCACAAGCAAAGCAAAAGTTCCTTAATTTTTCATACTGAAACTTTAGAGTGACAACTTCAGCCCCAAAACGGAACTGTCGCTAGAACCGGAGTGGATCTGAGACCTTCCAAAGAACTCGGACACGAACGTAGTTGACCAATTGGCCCCCTTCACCTGCAAAATCAGTGTCCAAGTATAAACCCAACTTCATATATATGTTAACCACCATCTCTAAAGTGAGAAATTAAATGGGTATTCCCCTTATCTGAATCCAAAAAGGAATGAATTGGAGATCAGGAACAGTCAGATTTGGTGCCCATTTATGCAAGATCATCATCCAATCGTTGAAACTCCGGGGACCACGACGGAGCACGGAAAGGAGTGAATCCTCTATTTGGAATAAGAACTGAATAGACTTATCAGGAAGGATCTGGCCGGTAACATAGTCACTGGTTCCCCAAAGTCTCGTCATTGCAGAAACCATTGCTATTAGGTTTTTCTTGGATGGATTCACGGGTTTTCCCAAGAGGCTGAATTGGGTTTCTCGAGAAGCCAAGACACAGAGATCCTCGGGTAAGTCGATGATGGCATCATTGATACCAAGATCCATGTTTTGCATTTGGGATCATAGATGGTCAAACATTATCAGAAGGAAGAGAGGGAAATTTGCAACTTACATCGCAAAAAGAAGGACTTTCCATGGAAGGACCAGACATTTATATAGGCACTAAAAAGCAGTTAATCCAAAGACATATGCTTGGTTAACCGTCAGAGAAGAAACCGACAAAAGATAACGGCTGACGGTAGTGAGTCGAGATTAATCAGAGAATGAAGAGGTAGAAGAGAATATCGCCAAAAGAATTGCATCCTTTCTGAGATTACAATAATTTTTTTTTTCACTTGATTAATAAAAGAAGGAGAATATGTAACTTACAAACCACGTAACAAGCAAAAACAGAGGAGCGCTAAGACGCTTATTAAAGCTATAACTAAGGATAAACAAACAAGAGCCAAAAAACAACCAAAAAGCTTCATAGAAGCAACCGAGAGCTTCTACTCTCTTCCTCAAAAGTGTCTTTGAGCCACGACGGAGGTCCTGCGGCAACATAAGAATGGAAGAGCTCCATTGAAATCACACTTTTGGCGATGAGAGTAGAGCTTCGATTTGCCTTTGAGCCTTCACAAATGCAAGACCATCTTGGAATTTCTTGTAAACTCATATGAACTTCCGTTATTTGGTGTTTCCACGTGGGCCAATCCGGAGGTCTTGTTAAAGCATTTATCAAATCTCTATTATCAAAAGCGAACGTTACCTGAGAATATTTATGTGCGGCCATGGCTTCTATGGCCCATAATATCGCTTGAAGCTTTGCTTGAGGGTGAGAGGGAACATTCGCAAATGCTCTTCTACTGTGGAGAATCACATGACCAACCTCATTCCTCAATACCCATGCCACACCTAAGTTTTTTGATCTTTTGTCCCAAGCTTCAGCCACATTACATTTAACCCAGCCGGGTTGAGGAGGCTCCCACATAGAGAAATTTGATTGTTGTTGTGTTCTTATACGGGACTCAATGACTGAAGGGGGACCATTTGCTTCTGTCCAAACAATAAATTCCCTTAAAGCCTTTTCCCAAATTTTTGCAGTTTGAAAGCTTGTCCTTTGAAACAAAACCGCATTTCTATTTTTCCAAACAAACCACATTAACCAAGGGAAGCTCATCTTTTGCTCTGCTGCTAATGCCCTTCTCTTTCTCAGTGAAAGCAAGTAGTATAAGTTCACAAACATTGATGAGCTAAAGCCATTTTCTGGGGATGGGATATTGGACAATGCCCACACTTGTCTTGTGAAGGGACACAAGAAGAGAATATGAGCAATAGTTTATCCATCAATCCCACAAAGTTGACATCTATTATCAATCCTCATCTTTCTTTTTTCAAGTAGATTTGCAACCGGCAAAGCTTGGCTACAAGATTTCCATAAGAACAGTTTGAGTTTTGAGGGGATATCAAGAGACCAAATTTCACTTTTAATCTCATTTGTCGAGGGCTGAAGACTAGCTTCCCATAGTATTTCTTTCCTGTTAATTTGACAGGCAAGTTTGTAACCAGATTTTACACAATAATCCCCTGAAGCATTAAAGCGCCATACCCAATAGTCTTCTGAGAAGATGACTGGCTTGGTTTGAGTAATGATGTCAAAATCTGTTTGAAAAAAGAGATCCCTTAGCAGGCTGTAATCCCAATCTCGTTTTCGAAATTCAATTAAATCAGCCACTCTTAAATAGATATTGATAAGAGGGTTTTTGATCAAAGGCTTCCGCATCGTTTCATCCGCTACCCAATTATCCAACCAAACCAATGTCTTTCTTCCATTCCCAGTCAGTTTCTGAGATCCTACAAGTATCAGATTCTTTCCAAAACATAGGCTGCGCCAACCGTACGAAGGAGAACGTCCTACTGGAGCTGCCATAACCTCTCCTTGTTTATAATATCTACTTTTAAGGACCTTTGCAAGGAGACTATTAGGGAATTTAATTAATCTCCAAGATTGTTTTGCAAGTAGGGCTTGATTGAAGCTGAAAATATCTTTGAAACCCATACCCCCTAGATTTTTTGGAGAGCATAAAGTGTTCCAGTTGGCCCAGTGAATCTTTCTTGATCCTTGCATAGAAGACCACCAAAACTCTGAAATAGCCGCCACAATGTTTTTGGCTGATGTTTTAGTCAATTTGAAACAAGACATCGCAAAAACCGGAAGCGCCATAGCAACAGATTTAATTAGGATCTCTTTACCCCCTTGCGATAGAAATCTAGTACACCACGAGGATAGCTTACCTTTCAATCTATCATGGATGAAACTGAGAATCTGAATTTTAGAGCCACTAAAACATTCTGGCATGCCAAGATACATACCTGTACCTCCTTCATTCGAAATACCTGTGATTCTCTTTAATTCTGTTTTTGCTTCTTCTGAGACTTTGTCTCCAAAAGTAATCGCAGATTTTTGTAGGTTTAAACTCTGACCTGACTCTACATTATACTCTTGAATTACCTTTAGCAGATTGGAGCAATGATAAACTGATGCTCTACTCATGAACAAACTGTCGTCCGCGAACAAAAGATGGCTGATTTTAATCCCGTTTTCAGCTAGTTGAATTCCTTCGGTTAATCCTACCCGCTCCGCTTGCTTAAGTTTAAAGATAAGACCCTCTGTACAAAGAACGAACAAGAACGGCGATAAGGGATCGCCTTGTCTTATTCCCCTTTGAGGTTGCACTAGGCCGAAAGGTTGATTGTTGATTAACACTGAAAACGACGTCGTTGAGATACAAAACATTGTCCAATCTATCCACTTCTTGTGAAAGCCAAGTAACTTCAACATCAATTTCACATACTTCCACTATAGTCTATCGTATGCTTTAGAAAGGTCTGATTTAATTGCTAGGAACTCTCCTGACACCTCATCATTTTTTTTAAGAGCATGGATAATCTCGTGCGCTATCAAAATGTTGTCCGTAATAAGCCGGTTCGGAACGAATGCCGATTGCGTCTTTGAGATTATCTTGTTAAGCATTGGTTTTAATCTGTGAACCATTACCTTAGATACAATCTTGTAAAGGGTAGAGCATAAGCTTATCGGTCTTAGATCAGACATTTTGCAAGCCTCCGTAACCTTTGGGATGAGACTGATCAACGTATAATTCCATTCTAGGGGAAAACACCCAGACACAAAGAACTGTTGCACCTCATTAATGACTTGAGGACCTAAAATTCCCCAAAAAGCTTGGAAAAAACTTGCTGTCATCCCATCGGCACCTGGGGCAGCTTCTAGTTTTATAGAAAATAGGGCTTTGGTAATCTCTTTTGGTGTAACCGGTTTTATCAAATCAGAATTCATATTTCTGGTTACTTTTTTCCTAAACCCAACGTAGCTTCTTCTATCTACCACACAATTTGAGGAAGTGAAAAGCTCTTGAAAATACAGAGAAGCCACTTCACCTTTTGACGCTTCTGCAAAGTGCTTAATACCATCGTTAGAAATCAGAAACTCTAATTGTTTTCTAGCCCTTGCTTCTTTTACTGTTGCGTGGAAAAATTTTGAATTTTTGTCTCCTTCTCTAAGCCACTTCTCTCTGCTTTTTTGACTCCAAAATGTTTCTTCTTCCTTATAAGCTTGCATCAAATCTATTTTCAATTTTCGCATAAGAGAAAGAGATGGATTCTGAGATGATTCAGCCTCTTCTAGATCTCTTTGCAAAGCTTTGATTTTGACTTTTGAGTTAGTGTTATTCACCTTTTTCCACCTGCTAATTGCTGTTCTGCATAATCTGAGATTGTCAACTACTGATAACACTCCTCTATTTTGATTACGGGACCAAGAGATTCGGATCAGATCAAAGAATCCCTCCTTTGATATCATTCTTTTATCAAACCTAAAAGAGCCTCTGAAAACTTGAGCCTGCGGAAGTAAATTAAGCCGAACTGGCCTGTGATCGGACCCGCGTTTGTCCATAAATACTTGGCATGCTGCAGGAAAAATTTCTCTCCATCTTTTATTAGCGAAACACCTATCTAGCTTGCTTTGGATCCATAGTTTATGTCTCCACCCACTCCACGTAAAGCTATTACCTTCAGATGGATCGACAACATCTCAGCAAAATGATGGAAGGATTCTTCACTTCTCCTTGGTCCTCCAATCTTTTCTTCATTGTGAAGAATTTCATTGAAATCTTTTCTTCAGGGATCTGATCTTCCTGCTCCAATCCTAAGCATCTTTTCCCAAATTAAGTGTCTGTATTTTTGGATTGGTTCTCCATAAACAAATGTAACATAAAAGCTAAGACTTCCCCATTTTATATATACATCCAAAAGGTTCTTACTTACAAACAAAAACTCACGCCATACAACTTTCCCAAAAAACCGCGAGACCCCTACTTAAACCTATGGGGTTGACAGTATACAATCTGTCATAACCAAGCCAGGCCTTTATATCCGCTAAAACATTAAACTTGTTTTTAGTTTCCATAAGAAATAAAATCTCAGGGAATATATCAGTTCGGAATTCCCTGAGACGTGGAATTACCAAGTCTTGAGGCTTGCCCAAGCCTTGGCAATTCCAGCTTAAGAATGACGTTATCCTTGGGACGGTTCCTTAATCGGAACCATCCCTTCCTTCGAGATCTTTGGTTTCTTCTCCATAGCTTTGCTTGTAGTTGGTGTTTTCCGTTTGTCTTGAGATCCTTTAACTAATCCTTCCTTCAACTCTCCTAGAGAAGCCTGAGAGTTCTGAGCTTGAGAGTTTAAAGGTTGAGCTGTGTTTCTCCTTGTGTACTTTCTCTTCTTCCTTATTCCTGAGCTGCTTTCGTTTGAGACCACACCTGTTAGATACTTCATTCTCTGGTCTTCACCTTGCAAATTACCTCCCACTGCCTGTTGAAGCTGCTGGTCTTCTTGTGTATCTCTTCTCATAGAACCAGACCAAGATTTATTTGCTTTAATGGATGCAGCAAGAAGTTTGGGTTTGTGTACTTTGCAGCTAGCTGTTTACGATACTGAATCAGATTCAAATTCGAATACGGGACCCTTTCCTTTTGAAAGATCTCTAGAGACCACTGGCAGTTTCTCCAGGCCTAAAACTCTTTTCTGAGTAAAAATATCTTTCTTCTGCCTCTTTGATTGAAGCTAACAGCCTCGCTTCTTTTATGTTCTGATCATCACCTGTATATGCTAGTAAATACCTTCTCATCTCCTCTAGAACTTCATGAGCGATTTTAGGTCTGCCTGTTATTGGATTCTTGATAACTTCATGCTCCTTAATGAGCCCAAATAGAGGATCATCTGTAGGAATTAAGGGAGGTTGGTCTTGTTTCTTCTTCTTTGTCATATCCTTATCCGATGAGGCCTGAGATTCTTTAAGAAGAAGAGGGCATCTGGATTTCTCATGTGTTAGTCTCTGACAGTGATAACAGCGTTTTTTTTTATCCATTCATATGCATATGATACTGTATACTGGTCCCCTGAAGGTAGAATAATATTTTTGGAGCGACGCAGGGGCCGAGACACATCGAAGATAATTTTGACCCGAACATAGTCCTGACTTTGAGATTTTGTTGTATCCAGCAATACTGTGTCAACTTTTCCTACTTCTTCTCCCAGCTTAATAATCGCCATCTTAGTATAGTGATTTACCGGTATATTTTTGATTTGAACCCAGATCGGGATATATTGAAGGTAGTCCGAAATAGGGTTCGGAGTCCACCTTTCTAGAACTATGACCCATTCATTATGTGTTTGGACCCCTTTGTCCATGATTTCCAGCAAATCATGCTCGAATTTAAAAACGAACTGGAACCGTTCTTTCGATAGTGTTATACCTCGGATCCTACCCATCTTCTGCCATTTCCTGGGCATATCCAGAACTACATTTGATACCTTTTGACAATCTGGGTTGAGGATACGACCTATTAAACTCAGCACGTTGTTTTCTGCTGAAGAAAATTCCGAAAGATTTGGCATGATCAGCGGTTCATCTTCTTCCTCCATTGAAAGTGCTGCAAGTTCTCTGTCCATTTCAGAAGACATGATTCACGAAGCCAGATAATTTCCAAAGAGGGGAGAAATTTGTAAGAAGATGGAAGTAAGAACATATGAGATCGATGGTGAGCAACAACTATGGAAAAGATTTCTTATAGAAAAGGTAGCAAAGTGATGGTGACTCCACTGTAGACGACGGCGAATCTCTATTATCAAGACAAAAAGATGCTCCAAAGCTCTATACCCAATAAAAAGGAGATTTTCTAATTGAGAAAGAGAGTTGTCTACCCTATCTTAGGGAATTCTAATTTCTTATAGATTACAATAATTTTTTATTAATTTATTTTTGATAAAATAATTTTTAAGTTTCGCGATTTAAAAGAAAAACTATGATTATTTATCATACAATAGGGTAAATAGCATAAAAAACATCGAAACTTGCTTCCACTAACACTTTAAACCCTGAGAGTTTAGCACTCTCACTTTTAACATCCAATCTATTTATTTTGGTAAATTAAACCCTCAAATTAACTCCGTGTTTACGCGCCGACAATATCACTAACAGAATAATTAACTCTGTTAACGGTGGTTATAACTCCGTTTATTAGTTAAGCACGTGTTAAGTTATGTTATTAATTTTTTTCCTCGTAAAAAAAACACTTAAACACGAAATTGGGGGAAA
>OVBE01004921.1:13129-35924 GCA_900406425.1 Iberis pinnata | reverse complement strand
TATATATATATATATATATATATATACCACTTCAAACTTTAACTTCTAAGCATTGTGAGAGTTTAGAAATACTTTGACCTCACATTTCTATTCAATATAATTTTAAATTTAACAAATGTGTAGACCAAGATACAAACTTTCCAATGAACTCATAATCTTATAATTCCGGACAACGGTCTTTCCGTAAGATTAATTGAAAGAATGACATTTAATCATTTGTTAAATTCAAGTTCCAACATGCTCTTCCACAAACAGGTCTGGTATAACAAAATTCATGGTTAAAATAAATATAGAAATTGTTATGATTATAGTTTAGATTGATCATATAACGTGTAAGAGTATCAAAGACATGAACTTTTAGTAGAAACAGAGATTAAAATGTAAGCTTTTAAGAGAAATAAAGATAAAAATGTAATTTGGGCAAGAACTCAAAGAAAGATTCAACCTTTAATCTTCAAACTCAACCGATAATTAAAAAGAGCTAGTTGTTTCGAAGCCCTTTACTAGCCACAAACAACTATACTCCCAAAATCTCCAATGATCTTATAACGATCAAATGCCACTCAAACCAAAATGTTCAAGCTAAGAAACAACTTAAAAGCATAAGAAAACAACTACTGCTCAATATCTTATATTTACATGCAACTTCTTTCTTCCCTAAAGCAAACCCTCCTTGTTGGTTAGAGACTTTGCTTTGCCACATCAGCTTCCAGCTCCTTGCTTTCTTTACTCTCTCCTTCTTGCGAACATAAACAGGAGAGTACTTATCAAGTTTTTACAAACTCATCATCTTAATATGAAATGTTAAGAAATCAAAAATTTATAAAGAAAATTTTGGAAACGGGTTCAAAAGACCAGCATGCATTAGCAACCTAAAATTTAAACGGATCATTTATAAATGGATCTTATAGGCCCTGTTCTTTTTTACATGCCGCTAGCGACAACGATCAGTGACACCTTCTGTTGTTCGTTTTGTAATCGCTGCGACAACGACATCGATCAGCGACATCGACCAGGGACACCTTCTGTTGTTCATTTCACAGTCGTTGCGATGTGTTGCTATGTTGTTCGTTTGGTTGTCGTTGCGACTAGTTCAGGGAATTTGGATTTTGGTTTGGTTTAAACGGTTTCCGGTTTTTTGGGATAGGAAATATAAAAACCGTTAGGATATTTAGTCTAAATCGGATCGGTTCGGTTTGAAAATATTCAGGTTTGTTTCGGTTTTGAGAAGTTTAGTAAAACACTTTTTGTATCGGAAAAACGAAAAAAACCAAAAAATATGATAAACCAAAAAATCTAAAAAATTAAAATCCATCCGGTTTATGTTCTCTAACCAAAACTGATCCATAACCCTTTTGATTTGCTTTCGGTTTGGATTTTTGGTTTCGGTTTAATATGCCAAGGCCTACTGCAACAGGTCAGCAAAAAAGCGGAAACACGTTGTTTCGCAAAAAAGCAGAAACGCGTTTTCCCTCAAAAACATGGCAAAATGTTTTCCTGAAAAAGACACGGAAATGCGTTTTCTCACAAAAACCGAGGAAATGTGTTTTCCCGCAAAAAATACTGATGCACGTTTTCCCGAAATAAACGTGGAAACACGTTTTCTCGTAAAAAAACGCAGAAGCCCTTCACTAGCCACAAACAACTACACTCACAAAATATCCAGTGATCTCATAACGATCAAAGGCCACTCAACTCCAAAATTTTCAAACTAAGAAACAAATTAAAAGCATAAGAGAACAACTACAGCTCAATATCTCTTATTTATATGCAACTTCTTTCTTTCCTAAAGCAAATCCTTCTTGTTGGTTAGAGACTTTGCTTTGCCACATCAACTTCCATCTCCTTGCTTTCTTTATTCCTCTTCTTCTTATGAACATAAACGTGAGAGTACTTATCAATTAGGACTGGTCAAGAAGCAAATATCCTATAAAATTATACTATATGTGATCCGTTAATGTGTTATTTGGATATTTAATTTTTTAATCTGATCCGAAATTTTTCGGAAATCCAAAAACTCAGATATCCGTAAAATTTTTAGATATCCACTATGATCCGTTAAAATTTTAAAATAACTAAAACATATGTTTCAACATAAATTTATGTCTGATAATGTTCCTGCATAATAGCAGGCAATTCCTACACTATCGTAGGCACGGGGACTCGATCCCGGATGGGGTGGTGCGACCTGCTTCATGTGGACTTATGAATGCCACTAGGCCAATGCCACTTCCCATGTCTGATAATGTTCTTAAAATCAATTCAAAAAATTAACTAACATTCGATCAATGATTTCTAGCTAGTGATAAAAACAGTAATGGAAATACATAGTCAACAAAAGCAAATCTATTAATCATTTCCTCCAAAAAAACTTCACTTTATTTCGATGATTGAACCAAAATATCAAAAACTTCAACCACCAGGTCCACTACCTCTTCTGGTACTATATATCTGTATATAAACAACAAACTAAAATCAAGATATAACAAACGTTAAAAACAAAGTACATATATTAAGAAGGTTTTTGCTAAACCTTTATCCATATTCAATCATCAATAATCATAGGAGAAGATGTAGTATCTCCATACTCCATATTTATTACTATAAAGGAAAATAAAAAATAAACAAATCATGTAAACTTTGTTTCAAATATTTAAATATCAAAAGTTTATTACATGATTATAATGCTAAGATAGCATCCATTTTTTCTTCTACAATAAGAGTTTGAATCTCATGCTGGATCCAAACTTGAGTGCATATAAGAGCTTCAACCATAGTTGGAGTGAGTGAACTACGAAAAGAATCGAGTACACGACCACTCGCACTAAAAGCAGATTATGATGCAACCGTCGACACCAGAACAGGAAGTATATCTTTCGCCATCAAAGAGAGTATCTTATATTTTGATCTTGTAGTCTTCCACCAACAAAAAATATCAAAATTTTCATCCTCATCATCTTCACAATCATCGATTAAATACCTTTCCAATTCTGATTCTGGTTGTGAATGCCCTTTACTCTCTTTGTGTTTTTTGAACATTGAAGTCATCCAAGAACCAATCTTCTCAATATTTTGGACATTAGCTTCAAAAACGTTTTCATCTCTTTTTCTAGAAGACACTGAATTTTCAGAAATTGTGCTTTTATAGTATTTAAACATGTTCTCTAAAGCAACATCAATCTTTGAGGATAAATTGGCAGCATCTTTTTCTAGGTAAATTTCCCCAATTAACCAACTTACCCATCGCTTCTTATATCCAGGATCAAGTATGGTAGCAACAAAAATAAGCATGTTCATGTTATCAAAATTGCCCCAATACTTATCATACTTTTCTCTCATCTTGGCTGACATATCCCTTAGCGATTTATCATCATCCATACTCATTTTCATAATGAGTAAAGATAAACCAAATATCTCTTTCATGTAAACACTTGATGTGATATAAAGAGATCCAAATTCTTCAAAGTGGTCTCATAAAAAGATCTTAAGAATGGAAGAAGACTCTCGGCATAAAGCCAATCATTATCATTTGGTAAACTATGACCCATATCAACTCTATATGTTTATCTTTTAGCTCCAACAAATTAAAAGCTTTCTGTACCCTAATAGATGAATCTAACATCAAGAAAATTGAGTTCCATCTTGTTTCTACATCCAAGAAAATACCAGATTTTGTAGGAAACTTTAGTTTTCCAAACATTGTTCAAATTTCAGCAACCTACTTGGAGAAGATCTTATGTAACGAACTGCCGAACGAATCCGAGAAACCGCATCTACTACATCTTTTAAACCATCCTCAACAATTAAATCTAATATATGAGCACCACAACGCATATGAAAAAACTCTCCATCTAGCACACAACCTTCTCTTGATCTAAGACTTTGTCTCATATAACGCACTTCTAAATCGTTTGAACTTGCGTTGTCCACTGTGATAGTAAACACTTTTTCAATCCCCCAGATATGTCAACACATTTCAACAGTTATTCCCATCATTTCACCTGAATGACTTGTAACTTGAAAAAAGTTCAATATCTTCTTATGCAATTTCCAATCAGAATCTATAAAATGAGCTGTCAAGCATATATAACTCAAATTCTGACAAGAAGACCATGTATCAATGGTGAGACTAATACTTCCAGAAAAATTCTTAAACTATTTATGTAACTATTCTCTTTCAACTTTAAAAAAATCTAAGCAATCTCTAGTCACAGTCTTACGCGAAGGAATTGTAAAATGTGGTTGCAACACTCTAACAAATTCCTGAAAACCTTCACGCTCGACAAACCTAAAAGGCAATTCATATTTTATAATCATTCTAACCAAATCACGATGACAATCATCTTTATTATATCCAATAAAGGATGGAAGAAAATCTTTATTATTTTCGGCCTTGTTTTGATGAAAAAGAGTCGACTGTTTCACCCGTCTATCTTTGTTTTCATCAGCTTCTTCATATTCTCCAAGATTTCTATACTGATTACATATTTTCAAATGATTAAGAATAGCACTAGTTGTTGAACCATGATCAGTTCGACAAGCAATTAACGTTAAACAATAATTACATGCAGCGTTAAGTCCAGATTCCTTCTTAACAAAATGATTCCAGACATGAGAATTTTATTTTTTTACCTTCTTCTTAGGTTCATTTGCACATTTTGGTTCTGTTTGTTGATCATCCACTTGTGGAACTGGATTTTCTTTTGCTTCCTTATTTGCCATCTATATATATATATATATATATATATATATATATATATATAAAAGATCCAAATGTAAGAAATAGAGATACATGACCACAAAATTTCAATGAAAACAAATAATTCAAGGAAATAGAAAATAAACTTGAAATAATAAAACAAAAACCAGTTTGAAGCTTTTACCTGTAAAATGGCAAATGAAAGAACTAGAATAATTATTCTTTAGGGTTAGTCTGGAGAGAAAAACAAGAGATAAAGTAAGAAATGGATAAAGTTAAAAAATAGAAAACAAAGAATTATGTTTAAAAGGAACACAAAAACGATTTTGGGAAGATCAATCGACAAAAGACGTTTGAGGTTCTTTGTATGATTTCTTCGCCATCAAAGATTTTGGGAAGATAAAGCAGAAGCTTCATTACTTTGATCAATAGTGGGCTTGCAATATTTGGCCCAATAAGAATTATTAGTGTAATATAGATTGATGAGAACTAATGTATGGTAGATAATGGGTAATTGAGTATCTAATGTAAATTTGTTTTTATTTTAAAACATTATTCCCATCTTTGTACCATTAAATTGTTGTATTATATATAAGTATACGGATCATAGCGGATATCCAAACTTTAAAAAATGATATTTGTGATTTGCTTTGTTTTTTTGCAGATAATGAATTTTACTATTTGCTTTGTTCTAAAATTTAATGGATATCCTGATTTTTCGGATCAAACCAAATCAAATAACGAATCAGAACGGATTTAATATATATTTTGCCCAACTCTATTATCTATACCTTCCATTTTGAGACTAAGCTTGCTCTCAAGCTTCAATTCAGGAAATTGGTTGCAAAAATCAGAGTAACTAACCCAAGATGCCTGCGATTTTGGAAGCGTAGACCGGTGTACCAGTAAGACCAAATCCCCCGTGATATCATATTTAGAGTCTAGAATTGCCTTAGGTAACAGCGATGTCGGGAGGTCTGATGCTAACACATGAGGTAAAGGTTGTACCACCCTGTCAATGTCGATGGATGCCTTAAGTTATGAGACGTGAAAGACAGGGTGAATGCGTGATTCGGGCGGTAATTGCAGACGATAGGCTGATTTTCCAACATGTTCTGGCACTGTTTAGGGACCAAAAAACATAGGAGACAACTTATGGTATATTCTTCTCTGAATAGATTGATGATGGTAAGGCTGGAGTTTAAGGTAAATTGCATCACCAACACTGAATTCAACGTCCCTATGATGTTTTTCTGCTTGATGTTTCATGATAGACTGAGCTCGTTGTAGATTGAGCTTGATGTGCACGAGCATATCATCATGTTCCTTTAATTTAAGTGCTAAGTCATAGTTGTTGGTATAACCCTCTTCAAAACAAACAAGAGCAGGTGGACCACGTCCATAGACCACCCGAAATGGTGTTGTTTGTAAGGATGAGTGGTGTGAGGTGTTGTACCACAATTCTGCCCATGATAGAAATTGAAACTAAGACCTTGGGTGACCCGAAGCAAAGCACTGTAAAGAATTGCTGAATTTCAGCTTAGTCCCTGCTAACTTGAACAATTCTTTCCAGAAACCGTTGAAGAATATGCGATCCCGATCAGAAACCATTGAATTAGTGAAACCATGTAAGTGAACTATCTCAGGCAAGAACTTCGACGCAACATATACGACTGAGAAAGGATGCTTAAGGCTGAGAAAATGTGCATATTTGCTTAGGCGATCCACAACCACAAGGATCACATTAAAGTCGAATAAACGCGATAGCCTTCAATAAAATCAAGGGATATATCCTCCCAAATGGATGTGGGTATCGGCAACGGTTGGAGCAAGCCAGCTGGTGATAATGCGGAGTATTTATTCTCCTGGCAATCTTGTAACCAGCTACATATTTCTGAACAGACTTGTAGAGACCTTTCCAGTGAAAAGACAACTGAATACGCTTGATCGTATTCAAAACACCCGAGTGACCACCTGTTTTGCTGTCATGACACTCGGCCAAAATCAGTGGGAGAAAAGACAATGTCTAAGGAATGACTAGTCGTCTACGAAACCATAAGCAATTATCCACAACCTGATAGTCCATTGTAGGCAACAGCCCAGTCCAAGTTTTCTCAATCAGGGATTGTAAATCCTTGTCACCATCGATTTCTTTGTACAGGTCTTGTAAGTGCAGTGTTTTTGGAGCAGTAAGAGCCAAACAAACAGAAGTAGCATAAGCAAGAGGAGTAGGGAACATACGGGACAGACCATCATCGGGCTTATTCTCGACACCCAGTTTGTAAAGTATCTCAAAATCGTACCCCAGCAGCTTTGTAAGCCATTTATGATATTCTAGGTTTACATCCTTTTGGTCTAAAAGAAACTTCAAGCTTTGTTGATCAGTATGTACCAGAAATCATGTGTCCAGTAAATAATGCTTCCATTTATGCACTACCATCACAATCGCCATTAATTCCCGTTCATATGCTAGTTTGAGTTGCTCCCTAACTGTTAGGCTGTGACTGAAAAACACGATGGGGCATTTTTCTTGCATCAATATAACCCCTAAGCCAAAGCCCGAAGTGTTCGTCTTGACAATAAACTGTTTGGAGAAATCAGGTAATGCCAAAACTGGTGCTTCACACATCGCTTGTTTCAGTTTCTCGAAAGCAGTTTGAGCCAATTCTGACCAGCCGAATTGATCCTTCTTTAAGAGATATGTTAAAGGTTTTGCAATCATGCTGAACCGCCTTACAAAGCGTCGATAATAACTCGTGAGCCCCAAAAAACCACGTAATTATTTAATTGTTTGAGGTGTGGGCCATTGGCGCATAAACTATGTCTTAACTTCCTTTGTTGAAACGCCAGAGGATGGAATGACATAGCCCAAAATTTCTACTCTCTTCATAGAAAATACACATTTTTGCATATTCGCAAATAGTTGCTTCTCCTCAAAAACTCGTAAAACAGTAGCCAAGTGGGCTTCCTCTATTTAACTATAGATAAGAACATCATTGAAGAAGACCAAGACAAAACGCCAAAGATATAGTTAAATACCTTGTTCATCAATGCTTGAAATGTGGCCGATGCGTTGGTTAAGCCAAAAGGCATGACCAAGAATTTATAATGCCCCTCCATAGCACGAAACACGGTTTTGCTCAATATCAGTTTCCCGCATTCGAATTTGATGGTAGCCGGAACGCAAATCTAGTTTAGAAAAACAGTAGCACCATGAAGCTTATCCAACAATTGATCAATGACCAGGATTGGGTATTTGTCCGGTATAGTAGCGCGATTTAAGGCGCGGTAGTCCACACAAAAATGCCACAGATTATCCTTCTTTTTAACCAGTAAGATGGGGCTGGAAAAGGGGATCGAACTGTGTTGAATGATGCCTGTCTCAAGCATATCTGTTACCATATTCCCCATAACTTCTTTAGTGGCATGCAGGTATCGGTAAGGACAAACCAAAATCGCCATGACACCCGGCTGTAAGTTAATACAGTGCTCTAAGCCACATATTGGTGGTAAATGAGAAGGTTTGGCGAACACCTTATCAAACTAGTCCAACACTGCTTGGACATTGGAATACAACTTTTGAGGGTGATGGATTGTATTCTCGGTTTTAAAAAGGAGGCCCAATGTTGATGAAATAAGGGAGATGGAACAACATTGTGGTCGTATGTGGTGAAGGCTCGGGTCACCATGAAGTGTGAATGTGTTTCCGTTATATAAGAAAGAGAGTTCTTGGTTCTTCCAAACAACCGATCAGCAACCTAAAGTCTCAAGCCATTGTATGCCTAAGATCATACCAACTGAACCCAATTCAAGACAAATGAATTCTTACAAAAATTCCACCTCTGACAATGTGAAAGTGATGTCTCTGCAAACTCCAAGTATTTTGATAGTCATGCCATTTTCTAGAAAAATATCCAAACTATCATTTGAGTGGACATGTAATTTTGCATTAGTCACTATCAACGGATCAATGAAATTTTTGGAAGCACCACTATCCAACATCACCACAACGTGAAGTTTGCCAATGAACCCGTAAAGATTCGTTGTTTTTGGGGATTGGATTCTGAGAAAGGATGAGAGTGATAGTGCCAAAAGTTCATTAGGTTCTTTTTCCTCTGTATCTTCACATTCTCTCATATTAGAGTCCAAGACCTCTAGTTCATAACCATGAACTACTGTCATCACCTGTAAGTTTTTCATGGGACAATCATGTGTGCGAGGCCATTTGGCCTTATACTTGAAGCAAAGCCCTTCTCTGCGCATCCGGTCCAATTCAGTGTCGGAAACTTGTTGTCGCGGGCGTAGATTTGGTTTTGGTGCATCTGAGCTTAATGTTGTCCGTGGTTGACTGCTCGATGCAACCTGATTTGATCTGGTGTCATGTGGGTACATAATACGAGGATAAGTGTAAGATGTGGACGGACGAATGGAAGGAAGAGGTGCATAATGATAAGTTCTTGTTTTGCCTTTTGATGGTTCCTGCATTGATTTGCAGAAATAGTTGGACTCCATCTTAAGGACAGCTGCAATGGGGTTTCTTAAGCCACATGGTTCTTTAATTCGTATTACTTCCTTCATTTCTTGTTTAAGACCATTAATGAAAATATCCACTTTTTTTGCTCATTTAGTCCAGTAACCTGTGCCGAAAGATCTTCAAAATCACTCACATAATCTGCAATAGAACCTAACTGTTTGATTGCAAACAAATTTTTGCCTGATTCATCCTTTAGAGATTTCCCAAATCGAAGCAAAAGGTGTTGCTTGAAATCATTCTAGTTTTCAAAATCCCATTTGCATAACTCCCAGCTAAACCATTTCATCACCCTTCACGTAAGGCTTAAGGCTACAAGTTCCAATCTTTCTTCATCTGCATATCCACCCATACGAAAAAGTCTTTCCACCATTACTAACTATTCGTAAGTGTTTTCACCATTGAATAAGGGCATATCAATCCGGTTAAGTAGTGTTTCCCGGTTAGTCAGGTGGATGTGACGACCACAATAATGTTTATGTGGCGGTGGTTCCACGTCTCGTGAATCAAAGAAAAGGTTATGGTCCATAGAATGGGACCTAGAAGTTGTATGTTTACCTTTCTTCTCTTTTGCAAATATATTTTCTTCCATTTCGCGCATCATTGATTCCAATGATGTTAAAGTCTCCAACTTTGTATCAACAATAAGCAATCTTCTTTCAGCCTTCGTCTGAACAACGGAAACTCTGTTAAACGCACCGTACAGAAACTCAATCTGGTCCCTGATAAACTCGCTAGGGTTTCCAAACTCTTCGCCGGAATGTATGGTAGGTTCTGGTGAAGGAGTAGGCATCGCGTAAGTGTCGAATCAGTTTCACCGCACCAATGATAGATTATAGAATGTGTACAAGTATCAAAGACATGAAATTTTGGTAGAAACAAAGATAAGCTTTTAAAAGACACAGAGATAAAAATGTAATATTGGCAAGAACTCAAAGAAAGATTCAGACTTTAATCTCCAAACTCAACCGATAATTACAAAGAGCTAGTTGTTCTGAAGCCCTTCACTAGCCACAAACAACTACACTCCAAAAATCTCCAATGATCTCATAACGATCAAATGCCACTCAAACCAAAATGTTCAACCTAAGAAACAACTTAAAAGCATAAGAAAACAACTAATGCTCAATATCTCTTATTTATATGCAACTTCTTTCTTTCCTAAAGCAAACCTTCCTTATTGGTTAGAGACTTTGCTTTGCCACATCAGCTTCCAGCTCCTTGCTTTCTTTACTCTCCTTCTTCTTGCAAACATAAACACGAAAGTACTTATCAAGTCTTTACAAACTCTTCATCTAAATATGTAATGTTAAGAAATTAAAAATTTATAAAGAAAATTTTGTAAACAGGTTCACAGGACCAACATGCATTAGCAACCTAAAATTTAAACGGATAATTTATAAATGGATCTTATAGGCCATGTTCTTTTTTACTTGTCGCTAGCGACAACTATCAGCGACACCTTATGTTGTTCGTTTTGTAATCGCTACGACAACAACATCGATCAGCGACATCGACCAGAGACACTTTATGTTGTTCGTTTCACAGTCGCTGTGATGTGTTGCTGCGTTGTTCGTTTGGCTGTCGCTGCAACTAGTTCAAGGCATTTGGATTTGGTTCAGTTTAAACGGTTTTGGTTTTTTCGGGATAGAAAATTTAAAAACTGTTAGGATATTTAGTCTAATCCAGATCGATTTGGTTTGAAAATATTCAGCTTCGGTTCGGTTTTGAGAAGTTTATTAAAACTCTTTTTGTATCGAAAAAACGTAAAAAACCAAAAAATATGAAAAACCGAAAAATCTAAAAAATTAAAATCCATTCGGTTTATGTTCTCTAACCGAGAATGATCCATAACCCTTTTTTATTTGGTTTCGGTTTGGGTTTTTGGTTTCGGTTTAATATGTCAAGGTCTACTGCAACAGGTCACCAAAAAGGCGGAAACGCGTTTTTTCGCAAAAAAAAAAAAAAACAGAATCGCGTTTTCCCAAAAAACATGGAAAACATGTTTTCCTGCAAAAGACGCAGAAATGCGTTTTCTTGCAAAAAATGAGAAAATGTGTTTTCCCGAAATAATCGCGGAAGCGCATTCTCTCGGAATAAACGTAGAAACAAGTTTTTCGTAAAAAAACGCGAAAACGCGTTTTTCCGTAAAAATGCGAAAACGAGTTTTTTTTTTAATTTTTAAAAAATTATTTATATTTTTGGAATTTATTTTAATTTATTATGATTTTTTATTTAATTTAATAATTTATTATATTTTTTAATAGGTGTCGTTGCGATTAGTCGTTGTTCGTTTTGGTGTTGCAAATCAGCGACTGAAAATTGCTGTCACCGGTTTGAGTCGTTGGTCGATATTGCTACAAGTGACAAATGAATGATTTGTCGTTGATTTTAGTTACAACAACATACAAACAAATAGAAATCTGTCGCTGTCGGACATACAAACTAACATGCCATATTAAAATTTTAACATCCTTGATCTTCTCTTCTTCAAAAGTCATAATAAAATTTTGTGAAGGCCTTAAGGATAAGCTTTTAGGATTCTTAACTTATAAAACGAACTATTGAGGTGACAAAAAAAAACTATTTACTGAGAGCATAGAAGCAAACTCAACAATGTCACTGATGACAATCGGATGAATCTAGCATCATCCAGTCTTTTTTGGCCTTATTGTCCTGTTTGGGTAGAAACATTTAATGTTTTCTTATGACCAACTTACATGTGCATTGTGCATACTTTTACACAACTTTTAGTATTGTGTTGAGTAGTGTAACTATGTGAAAAAGTTAATTATGATTATCCTCGAATAACCACTAATTTTTTCAATTAATGCCCAAACCATAACAAAAAATAAGGACGCCTTTCCTTATTTGTATCGAGGATCCCAAATTCAATTGCGATTACAGTGAAATTGTATTTGATTGAAAATGGTTTTTAATCACTTTTAGACATCGTTATCGATGGATAGCAATCGTCGAAACTCCATTTCTCAATCTAAACGATCTTTGTTAACTTAAAGTTCTGAGCAATCAGAACATGGAGCAGCGCAGAGAAGATGACCAACAAAAGCGTGACGATTCCAGATTCAATCAGACACTCAAGAACGTCCAGGGGTAATCACTCTATCTTCTGGATCTTGCATTTCTTTTTAGTAATTTTCCTATTTCATCTGTGTTGCCAATCTAGATCTGAAGCTTTTGTTGAGTCACGAATTCATAAGGAAATCAATTCGAATCTTACAGAGTTTCAGAAATCTATCGGTTTTGCTGATTTTGTTGTTGTGTGCTTTCAGGTTTCTTAAAGGTAGAAGTATTCCTGGTAAGGTATTGTTGACTAGGAGACCTGATCCTCCTCAAGATCCAATCTCTCCAACTTTTAGTCGGAGCTGGTCGGAGAATGACGCCGGAAGAAATGAGCGCTTGGAGAATCCCGTCGAGGTATCTAATACTTGTGGAGATTACTTCTTTTATGATCTATGAAGGGAAAGTCATGTTTATGGGATCTTATGCAGGTGGAAGATCATCATGATTCATGTAAGAAACATGATAATACATATGCTGGTAAGCTACGTTCAAACTCCAGTGTTGACAGGAATGTCAAACAACTCCAAAACCTGAATATCGGAGTTAGATCAAGTGACTCTGCTAGAGTTATGAAGTTCAACAAAGTGCTTTCTGAAACAACTGTCATTTTAGGTACTCTACATTGCCTTTTATATAGCTTCTTATTTACAATACTTGGTGACCCGGAATCTGTTTATTTAGCGAATCCTCTGCGAATGATGATCTTGTTAAGATATAAGTATTCGCTGGCCTGTTTGGCCTCATGTTTAAATTTTCCCACATAACTCAATGGATGACTTCATTTCGTTCTTCTCATATTCTGCTAATTGGTTGATATGATATGGGGCATATGGCTTCTTTAATTTCCTCATTTTTCCTGCAGAGAAACTGCGCGAGCTAGCGTGGAATGGTGTGCCACACTATATGCGCCCAGATGTCTGGCGTCTTCTCTTGGTACGCTCTAGGAATTCATTTTTAAGCATACTCAATGTTAAACTTCAGATTATTTTGACTCGTAATTTGTTTATCCATTGTATGGATATTCTCCTTTTGTGGTGCAAATGCGTCGTTCCCTTGTTTTAGCATTTTGAGTTACTATGCTGATCATCATGGTATGTTCTGAAAATGTATGTTTAGATTAGTTAAAGTCACATTGAAGGCGTACATGCACTAGGCAGAAATGCAGAACTTATATTATTAGCTCTCCGCATCAACATTTTCTGTGGCAACAATGTTGGTTTTTGGTTTTTGTTTTCTTTTTATAGTTGAATTTAAATATAAACTGACAACAGGGATATGCACCACCTAATTCAGATAGAAGGGAGGCTGTTCTGAGAAGAAAACGTCTTGAATATCTTGAATCCGTTGGCCAATTTTATGACCTGCCAGAATCCGAACGTTCTGATGATGAGATCAACATGCTTCGCCAGGTTTTACTCATAGTCTTAGTGCTTCTTAGCAAGATGTACAAAAGATGGTGAACTCTCTTAGCAACTGTATTCTTTTCAGATTGCTGTTGACTGTCCAAGGACTGTGCCAGATGTTAGTTTCTTTCAGCAAGCACAGGTGCAGAAATCATTGGAGCGTATTCTGTACACGTGGTGAGCTACCTGTGATTATAGTTGTCCTTTGGTCAACTTAACAAACAGTTGGGAAACTAAGTTAGAAATTTAAATTTTCATTTGCTGAATTTGCAGGGCCATTAGGCATCCAGCCAGCGGATATGTTCAGGGAATAAATGACCTAGTCACTCCCTTTCTAGTTGTTTTTTTGTCAGAATATTTTGATGGTGGTGTAGACGGTTGGTCAATGTCTGATCTATCTGCTGAAAGAGTATCAGATGTAGAAGCTGATTGCTACTGGTGCTTAACAAAGCTACTTGATGGCATGCAAGATCATTACACGTTTGCTCAACCTGGAATCCAGAGACTTGTGTTTAAGCTGAAGGAATTGGTCAGGCGTATTGATGGTAGGTTCTTGTTTAGGATTGATTTTGTAATTGGATGTCTTTGGTAATTGTTTGGGCAAAACAATTTATAAGATCCACGACCCCTCTTTACAAGAATTGTTGCAACTGGAACATTGTTTATCCCTGATTAACATTGTTTCATTTCTCCCTGCCCTACTATGTACTAGAACCTGTTTCAAGACACATGGAGGAGCAAGGACTGGAGTTTCTTCAATTTGCTTTCCGGTGGTATAACTGTCTTCTGATACGTGAGGTTAAACACCATTTTAAATTTCTACTAAATATGCCACTCAGTATCTTAAAACCCAGTGTAGTCTAAGTAACTAACAAAACAAAACCTTTGATTTGAGTTTTGTAGATCCCTTTCAGTCTCATCAACCGCTTATGGGACACTTATCTTGCCGAAGGAGATGCATTGCCAGACTTCCTAGTGTATATATATGCTAGTTTTCTCTTGACTGTAAGAAACATTGAATTAGTCTTTCAAGTTCAGTTTCATTTGTTACCGTGACAAGAAGTGAGTAGAAATTGTGTTGTGAACAATGTAGTGGTCAGATGAGCTGAAGAAGCTGGACTTTCAAGAGATGGTAATGTTCCTGCAACACCTCCCGACACATAACTGGACAGACCAAGAACTTGAGATGGTTTTGTCAAGAGCTTACATGTGGCACAGTATGTTCAACAATTCTCCAAACCACTTGGCTAGCTGAAATGGTTAATATTAAGTTGTTCTTCTTGTCAAAATCAGCTTTGGATTAATTTTTTATTTCTTAATGGTAAAAGCTAGCAATCTTGTCTTGTTAATTGTCATTTTGTTATAATTGTTGAATCTGTCACCAGTTTGTGTGTTTGTAGCTTTCACTAATTTGGCTGTCTCAATAATATTTATTTGGAGTTCTTGTAATTTTCTTCCTTTTCCACCTTAGATCTACACTTCCATTTGCACAACTTGAAATAAAATAATACGAGATATTAATTAGTTTGAAACTTATGATATATTAACCTTAAAAAGGTCAGATAAATAATGTGGACAGGAGGAAAGTTTTCAACAAAATCTACTTGAAAAATGATGTCTCTTGTCTTTGGATTCCTTAGCACAATAATACAACTTAGAGTCAACATCAAATCAAATTTCGGTCGATTATTTCGCAAATTATCTCATTCAACTCTGTGGGATGATTATTCATATAGTAAATATTCATCCACATAAACAAATTGTGTAAAAAGAAAAGAAAAAAAATTGAGATCAACTAATTTCAAAAGTTGGTAGAATATGATGAATTTTTGGATGATGATGAGTCATCACTTTATATAAGCCCATGCTTAATTACGGTAAAATGAAAAGGAAATAGAAGAAGAAAACACAGTAAAGCGTTAAAGGAGAGAGAAAGGTAAAGTAAGAACTTTTTAAGCTTTTTTTTTTTGTTGCTTTCCCTTTTTGTGTGGTTCATTCATCTCTCAGTCTTCTTCTAACGCTCTTCTTCACCGTAATCCGATTTTCTTCTCGGAAGAGAAGCCGACGGGATTCAATTTCTAACTTCACCTTTTTGTACGGAAAATATGGTTTGATTTTAAGGGATGGTGAAATTTCAAGGTATAGGTATCTTCACTTCTTCTTCTTCTTAATCCTTTCCCGAATTGGGGCTTGAAAAGTGTTGAAATTAGTGCATACTCGGGGGTTTTACTGGCTTCGCTATACATGAATGTCAAATCGTAGTCTTTGCTTTTTTACTTTGGAGCTTAGTAATTTACTTTTGTTTTTGCTTGGAGGATTGGGTAGAGACTATGCTTTGTTCTGGGCAGAGCAAAATTGTAGGACCTTTTATGTGGTGGATCCAAATAACTTAGGATCTCTCGTATATAAAAGCTCATTGTTGTTGGATGTCAAAAATATCTGCTGGAAGAACACAAAATTTAGAGAATCGTTATGTGATTTTATTCTTTTTGTTGGGAAAAATATCAGTTGAAAGACGCAAAATTTTTCATGATAAGAGACACACAGAGAATTCTTAAATAACACAGAACGTTCACAACACATTCTAACTTCTTTTTCTGCATTTACCATCTGTGTAGATGTCCTTTAGCCTCAACAAGCTGTTGTGTAATTCTCTCGAGTTGGTTGATTAAAAAGTTACTAACTTTTTTGGGTGTGTATCTTTCTTCTGAAGGTTATTGTAGGAGTGTTTTGCCAGCGTTGGTACTTGATGGCTTTTATCTGTCTAAAATATTGCGCCTTTGATGAAACTACATAATGCCCCAAGGCGATTTAGCTATGTGCTCTTTAAAGACTGTTTGTTGGCGTAAGGGTAAGTTTGGTTTCTGTTTTCTTGCAAGCTTTAAATCTAGTTTGCGTCATGGATACACAGCAAAAACAATAGTCAGGTTTAGATCTTTCGAAAAGTTCTTGATTCTTGAGAGACTATAACTCTCTGATTGTCATGATGCAGTTTTGTGAATGATTTCCTGGAGTAATACATATATAAAGGTGTTCACTAATCTGTTACTTGCTTCTCGTATCAGGTTGTTTGGTTCATCACTTGTTGTTATTTATTATATGGTTATCGAGTTTTCAAGATATAGCTGCACATTATAAGGTTCATGAGCATAGTAGCAGATCAACAACCTCTGAGCTGGCAAATCCACCTGGTATCGGTGTATCTGGTCCCATTCAAGTATCACCATCCGTCATCCCCAAATATGCATCCCCCGCTATCCCTTGGACACCACCAATGTACCCTACTTTCCCTGATACATACGAACCCAAGTTAACCGGAAAATGTCCTACAGACTTTCAAGGGCTTTCAAGTGTTATCGATACAGCAGCTTCGGATTGTTCCCAACCATTTGCTGCACTTGTTGGGAACGTGATATGTTGTCCACAGTTTGTTAGCTTACTTCATATTTTCCAAGGACAGCACAACTTGAATTCTGATAAATTGGTTCTGCCTGATGCGGTTGCTACAGATTGTTTTTCAGATATCGTTAGTATCCTCGTCAGCAGAAGAGCTAATATGACAATACCTGCACTTTGCTCTGTAACGTCGTCAAATCTAACTGGAGGTTCTTGTCCAGTAACTGATGTCAAAACATTCGAGAAAGCTGTTAACAGTAGCAAATTACTCGAAGCATGCCGCACTGTTGATCCTCTTAAAGAGTGTTGCAGGCCAATTTGCCAACCTGCAATTATGGAAGCTGCTCTTATTATCTCGGGACACCAAATGACGACAGTTGGTGATAAGATCCCTTTAGGAGGATCAAATAACGTCAATGCAATTAATGACTGCAAAAATGTGGTGTTTTCATATATTTCCAGGAAGCTCCCGGCAGACAAAGCAAATGCCGCATTTCGCATTTTATCATCCTGCAAAGTTAACAAAGGTACTGATAGGTATCATCTTATCTTAGTCATGTTCTCCCTGTAATAGTCTTAAAAGTTATTTTGACTGTGCATTGTGGTTACAGCTTGCCCCTTGGAAATCAAAGAGCCAACCGAAGTGATCAAGGGTTGTCGTAATGTGGCTGCTCCAAGCCCATCTTGCTGTAGCTCGTTGAATGCATACATTTCTGCAATACAGAACCAAATGCTAATAACAAACAAGCAAGCCATAGTGTGTGCAACAGTGATTGGTTCAATGTTGCGGAAAGGTGGTGTTATGACAAATATCTATGAGCTTTGTGATGTGGATCTCAAAGATTTCAGTGTCCAAGGTCATTATTCTGTTTCAGACTCCAAAAAAACCTTCCAAATATCTGTCTTTTGTCTTTTCCTCTCACTGAAATTTCTCTTTTCTTTTTCTGTTTCCTGGTTATGCCTGTGGGCGATAAGCAGCGTACGGAATGCAACAAGGTTTGCATCAAATTCATCTCAAAATCCATAATTGTTAATATGTTCTTGTTTCTGCAGAAAAAAGTTAAAATTTGACACACAACAATGTTGAATATAGGTTGTCTTCTTAGAAGCTATCCAGCAGACTTAATATTTGACAACACAACAGGATACAGCTTTACATGTGATTTGACAGACAACATTGCTGCTCCATGGCCATCTTCTTCGTCAATGTCTTCTTTGTCTCTTTGTGCTCCAGGTAATCATTTCTCTTTAACTTGTTCTCTTACTCCTTGTTGGAACTTCCAACTAAAGAACTTCAAATATGCAGAGATGTCATTACCGGCCTTGCCAACATCGCAGACTCTTAAAAATCACGGTACTTGTTGCTTTCAGAGTCTTCACCATATATATATAGACATAAGCAGATTAAACAAAGTTAAATGACTTGCAGGGTTTCGTGATGATGCGTTTGGAGCGTTGCGTTTGATTATTTGGTTATTTCTTGCTGTATGTTTTATGAGACGTTAGAATGAGAGATTTAGGTGGGTTTTTGTTTTTGTTTTTGTTCTTTGTTTTGGGGTAGTAGTCAGTGAGGACTTTGGATAAAACAATGGCAAGTTCATTATCTTCTTCTTCTTCTGTATATGTTTCTTTTTTTTTAACAGGGTATGGCTAATGTAGTAGTAATATGTCTTCTTCATCTCAATGTACATATCAATTTTCTTTTTCTTTTTCTCCTTCATTGTTTATTACATGAAGATCACAGACTGTGTCCTAACCTGCCTAGAAGCTCTTTCTCTCTAATTGACTAAAATCATTTACAGATGTTCATTCATTTTACAAAACCGAGCAATGAACAATCTGTAATTTGATTAGAAATTGAATTGTGACATAAATTCAAGAGCAAAACAAGTAATTTTAGTTTTGATTTTTTTTTTTTCACTAAAAACATTATTTTAAAATTTATTCAGAGAAAAAAAGAAATTTGAAACCAAACCAATAAAACCAAACCGAATAGCTATTTTATCTTCTTCTTCCTTGGTCTCCTTCAGGGCGTTTTTCCTTCTACAAAAGGTGAGCTCTTTCTCTCTCTCTCAGTTCACTCGCGACGCAAAGTCTGTTCTTTGTTAACGGTGTTATTGAATCCTGTCAGAGTCGAAGGAGCTAAAGAAGCTATCGACTCAGACAATGCAGACAATCATCCACAACATCTCGTTTTGTAGTTTTATCTCTACTGTAACCTCTTCTTCTTTACTATGTATTCCTTCTCTTTATTCACAATTTGTATTTTCTTTCAACACTTTCTTATAATTTTTGCAGGATTTTGACCCGAAACCAAGATTTCAGCTTTCTTCTTTTCTGACACTTCCTCCATCTAATTCTGTGCAACAGAGATCCTTTTCAAGGTAAATTTCCGTTACTTTTTTTTATTTCTGCTTTCATAACCTAATTTTGAAGCATGTCCTTGTTTGATAGCATAGTGAGACTAAACCAAATGTTAGTCTACTTATTGATGTGTTTGAACTATATTCATTCGATGTTTTGTTTCTTAATTGGATTGGATCATTCATGTTTCTTCTCTACTCGTCAACAGATCAAACAGTAAACAGCTTTTAGCACTTTGTGCAGTTCCATCAGGTTCAAACTTTGTAACTATATTTTCTCCTTGTTTTTGTGTGTTTCTATTATATTTACTCTTTTCATGAGAATGTGGTTTTCTTCATTCGCAGATGTCAAGATTTCTTCTAAGGATGAATCAGTTCTGATTACGAGAGTGGACACTGTAAACAGCAACGAAGTTAAGGTATATTGTTGTTTGTTTACAAAGAAACATGATGATACTAGTGACAAGCATCTACATATGCACATAACAGACCTTTCAACACCATGATCTAGTCAGTGTCTTGAGACTTTGTTTCTTTCCACTTTTTTTGTTGCCCACTGGTTGAGCAGGTGCATGTACAAGTATCTGGAGAGAAGACGGAAACAGAATTCAAGTATGTATTTGAGAAAATGGTAGCTGCTGCTCAGCCAATTCCAGGGTTCCGAAGAGTTAAAGGAGGTATATCATAGTTTTGTAATATATATAATTTGTTGCTGATGACTAATAGCTAATTACCTTAAATGCTTCACTGATGTTCTCCCCTTTTAATATCTTTTTTACATCTGCGTGCCTATCTTGCAACCCCAGGGAAGACCCCAGATGTAAGTTCTTCGCTTATATTGTAGCATAGATTGTTTTTGAGAAACATCAAAGCTAAAATAACTTATTAAGCAGCTTGGTAGAACATGTATTTTCTTACCATGTAAGATTTGACTTATATGCAAACAACCTTGCTTTGCATTGTATATATACTTGTAGTTTTGGAGTTCTTCCAGTGACGTTAATACATGTATCGAATTGTTTGTTGACCAGGCTGTTTTCATATATTTGCAGATACCTAGAGATATTTTGTTAGAGATCCTTGGATATTCTAAAGTTTATAGGCAGGTGATAAAGAAATTAATCAATTCTACCATTGCAGACTACGTTAAACAGGTATGTCATAGACTTAGGCTGCTTAGTAGTTTCTCTTTCAGGTGTTGGCATTTTAAATTAAACAAACACAGTTCTCTTTCAAAAACTATCAACAATGTAAACAAAGAGTAAACCACATTTGATTAGCTACTGATAACATGCGATGTTCCTATGGCTAGAGTTCAAAATGGTTGGATTTTTTTTGTTGTTGATGCTTTTGTAGGAAGACCTTAAAGTTGGCAAAGATTTAACAGTTGAGCAAAGCTATGAAGATCTTGAAGAAACATTTGAACCAGGTGAAAGTTTCAGCTTTGATGCTATTATAAAGCTTCAAGAAGTGAGTTGAAGAAAGTGTTAGTTACACTTATGCATGTGATTTATCATTTTTACCTTGTCTAGTGACAAGTAGATATCTCTCCGGGTAGGAAGGGAGAATCTTGTTTGGATTAAGCTTATGATAATCTTTTAGTTTTAATGATATAAGTAGTAAATGATTCGGTCTCCAAACATTGATCATGTTTAGTTTCTTCATAGCATAGACAATAGACTTTTCCAAAACGCACCTGTACTACATGGTTACAAGCAGCTCATAAGCTATCACTTCAACTAGCTCTTCCCTAGCATTACAAAAACAGGCTCTGCCTCTTGGCCTCTAAATGTTTCTCTAGCTAATGCACGTGTCTGTGTCCTTCGTGTGAGTACTATGCTCAAAGGATCATTTCCTATCCTTAGAAAACTGCTTTCTTCACCATGAAGTTCTGCAATGAATGTTAGTACAGTAATTTTATGCCTCTGCAGATTATTTTGTTTGGTCTTCTAAAGTCCTCTCAGGCTTAGGAGCTTCCAATGTTCAGAACTCTTTCTCAAGCAAGTTGATGTAGCTTCCGAAATGTGTACTCTTTCTCAAACTTCAGCCGATGGAGAATCGGTAAGTTTGGTGTCTGTTGGAACTTCATCGCTGATCTCTTCAATTGTAGGGGTGCCGATTGTTTCTATATTTTCGAGAATTCCCATGCTAGCAAGGATTTCTTCTCTGGGCTCATCTGGATACTTTGCTCTATAATATTCTAACTCCATCTCAAGATCTTGTATTTCCTTTTCCCTATCAGCTAAGATATCGTTTGCTTTCTCAAGGGCTTCAACATCGTGTTCCGCTTGCTCATCCATCATTCTCAGGTACTGTAAAGCTTCCATATGGAGAGCTGCTTTCTCCTCCTGCAACCTTGTGATCATAGCCATTGCTTGATTTGTAGCAACAGCTGAGGCATTTCTTTCTTCCTCTAATTCTTTACTCAAGTCTCTAAGGCTTTTCCTGTCATGCTCTAGTTGTTGTTTTAACAGATCAACAAGACTTTCGCCCTCGATTTCACTGCTAATGCTTATAAAAGATTCCACAGAAGCAGAGTGATTAAAATCAGGTGGCTTATTTGAAGTAATATGAGCCTCTGCTACCTTTGAGGAGTCTTTGATGCTGTGTTCTAATGAGGATTCTTCATTGGAGTGTTCTAGTGACGTCAAAGGCTCACATTCTTCATGATCACTATGCTCTTTTTTACCAGAGTGTTCTTCTGTTGCAGAATTAGTCACATTGTTTGATGCCAAATGTTCAGAATCTCTATTATCCCTATCCTCTTCATCACTGGAATGGGATTTCACAACCGAGTAGCCATTACTTTCATCTTTGTCTTCGCTGAATTGTTCTTGAGCATATGAACCAGCCACATTGTTTGATGTCGAAGGCTCAGAATGTCGATTGACCTCATCTTCTTCATTACTGAAATATTCCTCTGCAACATTGTTTTCATTTTCTTCCTCACTTGACTTTTCATGTGCCAGGGATTTTGGCATATCACCAGACGTTGGAGACTTAAAACCTCCTTTAATTCCATTATCTGCATCACTATAAGAGTCATCTGCATCAGAACCAGGCACATGTGTTTGATCAGACACCTTTGGTTCCATAGCTTCCTCAGTTGCTTCTATCTTCACAGTATGAGCAAGGTTTGTTGAATCATCATGCTCTTGAATCTGTATGTTGCGAGAGGCAGCATTTTCCTCAGAAGGATTCAAGAACTCACCACTGGAAGAGGATGAGTTGCCACTTGCCTCAGCTTCATATTCTGCAAGAGGCAACGTCAAATTAAAGAACAATATGACATGAATGCATAGGAGAAGTTTATTAAGAG
>OVBE01004921.1:0-13072 GCA_900406425.1 Iberis pinnata | reverse complement strand
GTTATCTGGAGGAATGCATCATCATCTGAAAACAGGAACTCGGAATCAGCATCCGAATGAATCTTCAGCTCTGTATAACTCACATGAGCCATACCATCGCTATGACTTCCAAGATCAGTACCACTTGATACTTTATGATCTCTCATTCTTTTCATAATTCCACCGCTTCCACGTCGGGTAAGATGTCTTGGAGCAGGAATGTTAGGTTTACTGGGGGAGTTTTTCCCCCGAGAGCCTAACCGAATCAGTCTCTGTGTATTGTGCCTAATCCTCCAGGGTTTATTGCAACAAGAACATGGTTTATAGTGAGCAACTTGGCTATTTGAGAGAAGATCATATCCTAATTTACCTAGAAGAAATCTGTTCATGTCTGGATTCGGACCAGTCATTTTGGTGAAGGACAAGAGACAATCATCACACATGCCTCGACAATCTGCGAGGTTGTTGTTGTGATTATGACAAGAGACGAAAGAGGAAACCTCTGATCTGTGGTTTCTGCAAAGGAGGAATCTCCAGTGTAGAGGATGAAGAAGCTTGGAACAGAGGAAACATGGCATCTGCAATCTGCAGTAACGAGCAAACCAGACGAGAAGATAAGAGAGAAGAGCATCGATGAACATGAGGAATATGAGGAACCATTCGCAGGCTGCGTATGTTAGCACTTTCTTCCGATCAAATATAAGATTTGAATCCATGTTCAGAATGGTGATGGTGAATCATGAAAAACATTGAAAATCATTCTCAAGAAACGTGAGAATTAAGTTTTGGGGAAATGGAGATTAATTGGTCAAAGAGAGAAATGAGGACTCGTCCTTGTTCTGCGGTTAAATCAAACAAACTTGTTCAACGATTCGTTTTAAAGTTTGCCTAAATTAGTGTAACTCTTCCTCCACGTTTTTTGAAAAGATTGATCTCTTGAGATCAGGTTGGTTAGTTGTTACTCCGCACAAGATCCAGTCAAAAGCCTTGCTAGTTATGGATTGTCACTGAGTTTATGGACCTCGACCACCCAGGAGAGGAGTACGACCAGAAGCCCACAGTCGATCTGTTTAAATAGGAAATAATAGGTTAAGTAAAGACCCCTAAAAGACAAGTTCACTTTAAAAAATGATCAAAGGTTTTTACATACGCATAAAAATATAAACAATACAGCCTAAGCAAATAGAATACACTTGGAAAAGCGAGTGAACGGTTATCTCAGATGTCCTAATGGTATGTGGAAACAAAGTTTGAGAATTATGCAAGATGTTCTTCCTTTGTTTCCAAATATGATAAATTTTAGTATGGGCTACCACTTTTCTTAGTGTTGAAGTGGCTCTAGCAGACGAGTGTGAAGTCCACGAGAGAAGCTCCGCCCATGTGAATGTGGCAACCTGAGAAGAAGAAAGGCAAGATATGACAAAAGACCATATATTTAAAGAGTAGAGAATAGCAAATGGTCCCTTGTCTCAACCCCGCGAGAGCAAACTCGCAAAGGCAGCAACTATCGTATAGCGTGAAATCCCATGAAGATAATCTCCATGCTGGTGACCCACATTATTAAGGATTGTCTTTTGAGAGCTCCTTTGAACCAGATAAAAGATGCCCACTGTTGTGGAGGTTGTCTCGGCCGGATGATGTCCCAAGATAGGGCTGAACTATAAATGCTTAACAATTAATCCCCTATTTTCCACTTCAATTGGTCCGAAACAGTGACAGAGCTTGGAAGCGCAATGGAAACGCCACTACAAGAAATATCAGTATTAACAGCACCGAAAAAATCTTATCATATAGTTTTCGTAGCGTTTTTGTAAACGCTTCAAAATCCGCAACTATAATAGACCCCCTATTGTAGCGGTAATCGTGTGCTATTAATAGTGTATATATTATATTGTTTGTTTATTGCTATATTAATGTTATTTTATAGCATCATTTTATTGCTGTATTACAATATGATATGGCGTTTTAGTTTTGCTATAACATAATTTATAATAACATGCATATTTTGTAACGAAATATATTTTTGTAACTCTTGTGCTTTTTGATGCTTGTGTGCTGCTTAATACGATAAAATAACTACTTGTTTGTGCTAGGATGTTTTATTTGATAGCCCATTTGTATTGCACCTATAATAGCTTTTTCTGTGTGTTGCTTAATACTATAAAATACCTTGTTTTGTGTGCTAGGATATTAAATTTCATGCTAATTTGACATGCCCTATATGAAACATTTGTAAATTAATTTTGATAGTTATTTTTAAATTTTCTAATTTTGATAGCTATTTTGAATTTTTCTGATATAATTGTTTTGTTCACCTAACATAGAAATATGAAAGGGGCGCACACACAGTAAATTAACAAACATCACTAATTGAAGTGATCTGATGAATCACTCTTCGTTCTTGGCAGGACTTTTACCACCAAGGATATGTGAGATATTTAGACCTCTACTAATGGCTTGGTTAAAAAGTAGTCTTGACTGAATATATGATACAGATGGGAAAGAAGCCAAAACTGCTATTGGAGTGAGTAAGAGAGAACCCATTAAGAGGTCATAGATCCAAGCTAGTGTCCTCACAAATAACCAGAGCCCTAGAGTGTATTTTGATGCCCCAACTAAACACATCTAAAAAAGTCAAAAACAAAAATCATTGTTGCAGGAGTTTGATGGTACAAGAGGACTTACAAGTATCACTCCCCATCCATTTAAGATGATTGTGAACATGCAAATGATGTCTTTGAGTGTCACATTATAATAAGCTATGATGAAGATGAAAATTGGAAGAGATACGAGGAACACAAGAAGCTTTATGGTTTTGACGGTAAACTGGGACGAAGCTCCACTTCGATTGGCCATACCCAAAAGCTGGGATAATTTCTTTGAAAATAAATTCCACTGTTTTAACACTTTTGGAGATCAGTTTATAATCGAGCATAAAAACAAATGTGGGTATCATAAAAGCTAAAGGTGTGAACCATTCGTAAAACCGAAAGAAACAAAAGATGCCTCCAAAGAAATGATCAAATGCAAAAAAATGCACGATGTAAATGTGAAAAATTCTTGGTGTTAGCTAATATGTTTGGCGTCCTCTGAATTAGCTAATAAACTAATTCTCACAGAGAAATTTTATTCGATGAACCGGTATTTGGTGTCGAGTACGAATTGAAACTCAAAATGAGAATTGTTCATACCTTCACAATGAAAATGAAACTGAACAAGAGTAACGGTAAATTCGAAAACATGTACACTTGGGACATATATATATATATATATATATAGATAATCAGTTAGCAAAAACAAGAGGCTCACAATTGGATCGATGAAAGCAAATTTAAAGCAACATACCCATACAATGTGATTGTTTCCAAACGAGTTGAGTTGATACACCAATCCATATTTAAGGATGAATAAGCGAAATGATAAAATACACTCGATGATGTTACTAGAGTGTTGAAGATGTTCTCGTTCATTCTTCCATCAAGACAACCAACTTTCCTCTGGAAGTACACCATTTCTTTTAAAATCACATTAATATATCCACTTTTTCCAGTCTTTCCAATCTTCATAAATCTTGTGCTACTCATAACTAGAGGGATTGAATAAGAAAGGCGCAGAGAGCCATGATCTCACCATAAACCATATCGAAAATGTAATCAAAAGATGTGTAACTACACCCATGTAGGGGTGTCCAAGTGTGTGGTACACAAGTAGAAGTATCGATCGTCAGTTCAAAAGCCTTCACAAAATGACTACGAGAGTACAATCTGTAGTTTTCAGCAAACTTGGCATGTTGCACAACGAAGCCACGACCAGTGGCCATGTATTTTGCGCCTCCATGCAACAATGCCTTTCCATAGTAATGAGCTTTTGTCTGAAGTTGAAATGTAAAAACTACAGGAGTAAATTGTATATGTATAAGTATAAAATTGAATAATGCACTATCGAATCCCCTTTCAAGTCCCCAGGGCCTGTCCTGAGTTTTTCAAGACTAGAAGCAAACCCAAAAAAGGCTGCTTCGCAGAATTTGACACATTTATTTTTTAAAAATTTATCTTATAAATAAAAATTATCTAAATATTTTAAAGCATGAAAACAATATATTATTCTTGAAATATGATTCTCCTTGCATGTTTACCTGCAAACTCATTCATCAAACTTGTAAAATCAAGTATTGGTAGCCTAGGCATGTGACCTTTCTCAACTAGAGAATCCCTAGTTCCATTGTCAAATTTTGTCCAATTTCCAAGATCATTGATATCTTCAGCTATTTGAGATTTCGTTGAATCATCTACTTTTCCCTCTTCATTTTCAATTTCATTGTCACTTTTATTTTCACCTTCATTTACAGCCTCATTCTTTTCACACACATACTCAGACTCATCACCACATTCACCAATGTTTATGTCTTGGCCGCTTTCTAATGTATGAGCCCGTTTCACATTTATGTTGCTTTCTTTTTCTAGAACCTCATTAGTTTTAGAATTTTCTGATCTTTTTAGATACTTTTGCATTGAATTTTCAAGAGATTTCGTGAGTGCTTATTCTTTCTTCTTTTTTCTTACTTTTTCAGCACTTCCCATTTCTTTTCTGATTCTTTTAGAAGACATATTCCTGTAAATATACAAAGAATTTATTTTAGTTTTCACCATATAAGCTCTTAAAGAATAAAATATTCAAAAATTTTGTGATCTTCATTAAACTATAACATGAAAATTTATTTTCCTCAACGAATTTAAAAGAAAAAAGCTTCTACAATTTCACTTTCAAATATAATTAATAGAAAAATATGAACTTAAGAAAGGAAAAGAAATTACAATGTATTAAAATTGAAAAAGTATCTTAATCGATAAAGGAAGATTCAAAGCAAGAACTGCGATTAGAGAAATTCCTAGAAGATTTTTTTTTAATGTGTGATTTGAAGTAACAATGAAAAAAATTGATTAATATATAAGCTAAAGTTTTCCTTTTTAAATAAAGTTTCTTTTTACTTTAAGTAAAATAAATTGGAAAGGAATTATTAGGAATAATTTAATTTTTGAGATAAAAAAGGATTGTTGACTTATGTGAAAGAAGGAAATAAAGATAGAAAGTGAAGAAAGAAAAACTGAGCGAAAAAAGTAGAAAGAAAAGGTGAAACAAGAATTAAAAAAAGGGAAGGTAACTAAAAAAAAAAATGATATTAGTGGCCATTAAGGTTGGAACTCGGGTTGCACACCTGCAAGAAGAGAAGGAAATTAGTAGACTATGACACTTTTTAGTGTATATGTGGCCGAAACATGTTTATAAAATTGTAGGACACATGTAGCTGTTTCTATTGCTTCTATCAAAGCCCAACCCTGCAAGTCCCATCACTATTATCATTGGCAAAACCATCAAAAAGCCAATCTACACAATTGATTAAGAAGTAATGACAACTTGAAGAGTTTTAGTATCATTGATAGTTGGATTGTTCCACATTTATTGTTCAAGCCCATTAAAAGTGAGATACAAACGACCATAGAGAATTACAAAGACCGTGAGGACGTTTAACTGCATGGAATTATGATTTTACCAAAACTGATCAATATCCTTTTTTTTATGTTGTTGACAAAAAAAAAGACTACATATATACCTGTTCGGGCGAGAGTTTGGCCCGGTAAGAAGCCCACATACGAAGCTTCTCTTTCATATCATCTCCGAGTTTTTCACATTTATATCATCGCCTAAAGTTTTGCCATTCATCTGCGTTAACCACATAATCGGTTAGTTACCATAATAAATGTTACAAGATGATTAGGGAAAACAAAAAAAGGAAAAGCGATGCCTGGAAAGATCTTCTTCAAGTAAAAGAGTTTCGTATCCCATCTTCATTTTGCTTCTCCAAAGCAGAGTTGGAGAAAATGACATATTCTGAATGGTATGGTGTAAGGGCCTGTTGACAAGATAACTAGGTTTTTACATGAAAATGTTGTTTGGCTATTGGATTCTATAAATTTAGAGAATTGGAGTGAAGCATTAAAGAGAGAAGTCAGAAAGAGAGTGGACAACTGTGTGTTATTTTCATCATATGATTTTCTTGAAGCGCAAGAAACATACGAAAAGGAAAGCATGTTGTAGATTTTGGGTGCGTTAGAAATTTTCATGGACAAGGAATTTGAAAAGAAAGTAAGACGTCTACGAGCTTCCAAGTTTGATGGCGCATCCAAATCCGACTCCTTGACATAGATGACTCATGGAAAGAAGAATGAGAATATATGAACTTGAAAAAGGAGAGACTTGCGCTCTTTTTCAAGTGTCCTTGGTGAAGGTCTAGTGGGAGCTGAAATCGTTTGGGCGCTCTTTCGACCTATGAAGAGAAAGCTCTCAATAATGATCAATCATATCATTCTTATTAACTATACTTGTGCATATAAGTTAGTTAGTTAGCAATTAGTTAGTTTGTTAGAGCTAAATACTTGTATATATAGCTAATGTAAACATTATATTGAAGTTAATGAAAACATTAATTCATTCTCTTATCTTTCCTAATATGGTATCAGAGCAAGTGAACTGAACTCACTTCTTTCATCGACTTTCTTCATCGTTTTTCCTTCAATTCAACATCATCACTTGAATCGATCTTTCTTCTGCCACAATCTCTTCGATTTCAATCTCTTTTTCATCTTGCATCGGCGAATCAATCTCGCTTTCTTCTGTTTTCAGCTCACTCAGCTATTTCAATCGATTGTAATCTTTCAATCACCTCTGCTATGGGGAAACAGAAATGCAATTCAAAGTATCAAGCTCCAACACCTGAAGCAGAAACTCGATTCTTCCTTCAAGAAGATCAAAACAACTCAGATCATCGCGATTCAACTCATTCTCCTCGATCTGGTGCTCGTAATCTCAATTCTCCTTGTTCGCATCATTTGAAGGTATCTCGTTCATTTGCAATCTCAGAGTCACCAGATAATCAACATAGTCCTTACTTCTTGCATAGTGGAGATCATCCTAGTTTAGTTCTAGTTAGTGATTTACTTGATGGAACAAACTATGGAATATGGTTCATCGCTATGACTACATCGTTAGAAGCTAAGAATAAGATTGGTTTCATTGATGGATCTATACCTGAACCTGATCTAGATGATGATTACTATCGAATCTAGTGTAGATGTAACATCATGATAAAATCCTGGTTGCTTAATAGTGTTACAAAATCAATCTACACTAGCATTTTTTATATCAGATAAGTAGCTGCTATTTGGAAAGATCTTCATGCTCGTTTCCATAAATCTAATATGCCAAGATTGTATAAGCTAAGACATCAGCTCCATTCTCTACGTCAAGGCACTATGACTCTCTTAATGTATCACACTCAATCTCAGACCTAATGGCAAGAACTATATAGTCTTCCAATCACAACTACAACTGTTGAAGATCTTCTTGCAGAAAGAGAGACTAATCATGTAATTGATTTCTTAATGGGATTGAATGATAGCTATGATAACATCAAAGGCCAAATTCTCATGAAAAAGACTCTCCCTGGATTATCTGAAATATTCAACATTTTGGATCATGATGATTCTCAAAGATCGTCGAGAATACCTCATAATAGTGGAATAGAGCCCGTTTCTTTTCAAGTCATTGCACAAGGTCAACTCAAGTTAAATCAATGCCTTTTTTCACTTTCTGTTCAAAATAGGGGCACACAGTTGACAATTGTTACAAGAAACATGACTTTCTGCCTAGTTACAAACCTAAAGGAAAGGCTCATGCATCTGTCAATATGATTTAGAATGTTGATACAACTACAAATCATGTTCAGAATGCAATTTCACCTGGTTCAGTGTCTTCTTCTGCTTTCTAACCAGAACAGTTACAACAATTTATTGCATACTTCAACAATCAAGTTAGCAGTCAGACTATTACACCTTCAGAAGGCCTTCCAGTCTCTAATTCAGCTGTGCTATCCACTTCTAAAGTGTTTGGTACTTTCATCACTTTATATTCTTCTTCTTTTCCTAGCATTCCTTCTATTTTCATAGCTGGAGATGCATTAATATCTACCAGTTCCTGGATAATAGACTCTGGTGCTATCCATCACGTCTCTCATGACACATCTCTTTTCACCAACCTTACTTACCTTACCAATACCTTTGTCAAATTACCATATGGTATATCAGAATGCATTGTTGGTATAGGTACAAATGCACTTAGTAACACAATCACAATAGAAAATGTTTTGTTGGTTCCATCTTTTAAATTTTATCTCTTGAGTATTGGTTGTTTAACTCGTATTTACATTCAATTGTTAGTTTTTCACCTTTTACATGCTTCATTCAGGAACTTACTCAGGCATTGATGATTGGGAAGGATAAAAGAGTTTCAGGTCTTTACATTTTTGATTATGCTTCTTAATCTACTGTCCCAAGTGCCATTGTTTGCTATTCTATTCATGCTGATATGAACACTTGGCATCTTAGGCTTGATCATCCATCTTTTAATAAAATCAATACTCTGTCTGATCAATTGCATCTCAATGTTTCTCTTAAGCATAATACTCATTTTGGAGTCTATCATTTGTCAAAACAAAAACGCTTGTCTTTTCCAAAACTTAATAACATGAGTTCTGCTTCTTTTGACTTATTACACATTGATGTTTGAGGTCCTTTCTCTCCTGAAACTCATGATGGATTTAGATATTTTTTAACCGTTGTTGATGACTTTAGTAGAGCCACTTGGGTGTATTTACTTGAAGCTAAGTCTGATGTGTTAACTATCTCTCCAGAATTTGTCACTTTAGTTAAGAATCACTATAACAAGAAAATTAAATCTGTTAGCGCTAAGAATGCACCTGAACTTTCATTTGTAAAATTTTACAAATCCAAAGGTATTGTTCCCTATCACTCTTGTCCTGGAACTCCTCAACAGAATTCCATAGTAAAACACAAACATCAACACATCCTAAATGTTGCAAGATCATTACTTTTTCAATCTCAAATTCCCCTCACCTATTGAGGAGATTTTATTCTTACAACAGTCGTTCTTATTAACAGAATCCCATCTCCTTTACTTAAAAACATCTCACCTTACCAACATCTTACCTCCAAACCTCCTGACTACACATCTCTTAAGGCATTTGGCTGCTTATGTTACAAGAGCACTTCTGTTCAAGGAAGGCTGAAGTTTTCACCTCATGCAAAGGCCTGTGATTTTCTTGGCTATCCTACTGGTTACAAAGGCTACACGCTGTTGGATTTGGAAACTAATGCTATCTCAATTTCCAGGCATGTCATCTTTCATGAATCTATATTTTCTTTTGTTGCATCTTCTATTTCTATTGTAGTAAAAGCTTTATTTCCTAATCGTGCAACTCCCAATGCTGTTTTGCCCTCTACAGACACACATGTTGATGTTTCATTGCCTTTGGCACATACATCTTCTGATGAAAGTCTGCCTTCTGCAGTTTCATCTTATAGACAGAGAAAATCCCCTTCCTATCCTTTATCATCTTTTCTCTCTTATAACAGATTTTCTTCTCTTCACTCTTCTTTTGTTATTTCAATTCTTCACACTTCTGCTCTCCACACATTTACTAAGGCTAAAAGGTGTCCTGAATGGTGTAAGGCTGTGAGTGAGGAGTTTGATTTTTTAGAAGCTTTAAACACTTGTGAACTTTGTTCTTTACCTGCAGGGAATAAATCTATTGGCTGCAAGTGGGTTTTTAAGCTTAAACTGCTGGCTGATGGGACTATAGAGAAATATAAGGCTCGTTTGGTAGCCAAAGGATATACTCAGCAAGAAGGAGTGGATTATGTTGATACCTTCTCCCTAGTGGCAAAGATGGTAACTATTAAAATGATTCTCTGTCTTAATGCTAAATACAATATGTTTCTGCATCAATTAGATATATTTAATGCCTTCTTGAATGGGGATTTATCAGAAGAAATATACATGAGAATTCCTCCAGGCTTTGCTGCAAGACAGGGGGACTCTCTTCCTCCAAATGTTTTTCTATGGCTCAAGAAGTCACTTTATGATGTCAAGCAAACCTCGCGTCAGTGGTTTTTGAAATTCTCTTCCACTCTTATTGGAATTGGTTTTTCTAGGATTCATGGTGATCACACTTTTTTTTACAAGTGTACCTCTGATCATTTTCTGATTGTTTTGGTCTATATCGATGACATAATCATTGCTAGTAATGTTGACTCAGATGCTTCTCTATTCATCACTCAGCTTAAGTCTCATTTCAAGCTCAGGGATTTAGGCCAACCAAAGTATTTTATTGGTCTTGAAATTGCCAGATCTTCTACACGGATAAGTATTTGTCAACATAAATATGTACTGGAATTACTTTCGGATGCAAGCCTTATTGGATGCAGGCCTTCTCCTATACCCATGGACCCTAGTGTTAAGCTCTATTCCACTACTGGTACAATATTATCAGATGTTGAACCATATCGCAGTCTCATTGGCAAGCTCATGTATCTGACCATTACTCGTCCAGATATATGTTTCTCTGTCAACAAGCTCTGTCAGTTTGCCTCTGCTCCTTGTACTGATCATATGCAAGCTGCTTTGCGTGTTCTCAGATATTTGAAAGGGACAATTGGGCAGGGTTTGTTTTATTCTTCTCAGCCCGATCTTCAAGTTAAAGCATTTTGTGATGCTGGCTAGGCTCAATGCCCTGATACACGCTGTTATGTCACTGATTGTTGCATCTTCAATGGAGATTTTCTTATCTCTTGGAGAGCCAGGAAGCAACAAGTTTTCTCTCATTCCACTACTGAGGTTGAGTACAGAGCTTTGTCTGATACTGCTTCTGAGATTCTTTGGTTTTTCGCATGATGGCTGAGCTCAACTTTCCTTCTTCTGCCACTCCTTTTCTTTACAGTGACATTACCTATGCTTTTCATATAGCTAAGAATTATGTCTTCCACGAGAGGACCAAGCACATCGAATCTCAATGCCATTCACTTTGTGAGAAGCTTGATGCGGGTTTATTGTGCACCTTACATGTTTCTTCAAAGAATCAACTAGCTGATTCGTTGACTAAGTCCATGTATCCTTCTATCTTCAGAGATCTTATGTCTAAGATGGGTCTTACGAACTTGATGACACCATATTGAGGATGACTATTATACTTGTGCATATAAGTTAGTTAGTTTGTTAGAGCTAAGTACTTGTATATATAGCTAATGTAAACATTCTATAGAAGTTAATGAAAACATTAATTCATCTATTATCTTTCCTAATAATTCTGCACAACTTCTTTTGAATGTATGATTGCTGACTTCTTACTCAAAGTTATATTTTGTTTCCCACTCCAAATTCAAATCTTTTTAACCCTTGTGTGTTTAAGTCAAATGATCTTACTCTGGTACCAATTTTGATATCACTTCTGATTTGACCGCACCTAACATAGTTAGCAACAAATGAGAAACATTATGGTTGCTCTTCCCAGCTTGGCGCAGTTGCAAAGAGGCTAAATTAGTTCTTCACTTGACTTGGTTATCACTACAAGAAAACAATGCGTTTCTGACGGGAATATCCGTCAAAAACCTGTCAGAAACAAGGATTATTGACGGGTTTCTGACGGGAAAAAACCGACATTTCTAAATGGCCAGAAATAAGATTCCGTCATAAAACCCGTCAGAAATTTTTGACGGGTTTTATGACGGGCACTTATTGACGAATTTTATGATGTAATTTATTGACGGAATTAATGACGGGTTCTTCCATCAATTATGACCCGTCAGAAATTCCGTCAATAATACTCGTCATAAAACCCGTCAATAATTTTTGACGGGTTTGTCCGTCAAAAATTATTGACGGGTTTTATGACGAGTATTATTGACGGAATTTCTGACGGATCTTTAATCATATATTTTTTAAATTTTAATTTGGATTAATTTTTAATTAATTTGAAATTGAAATTAAAAATAAAAATAAAATAAAAATGTAAAATATTAATAAGATCCAAAATGCATAATATTTTAAAAGTTTTAAAATACAAAAAACCGTTTCAAGAACCAAAACCGTCGCCGTCGCCGCTACCGCCAGGACCGTATTGTCGCCCCATCATCGATCGCATGAACTCGTCCATCTTCTGTTGCATCAGAGCTTGCTCTTCTCTTAGCTGTCTTACTTCCGCGTCGTGCTGATCTTGGGCCGCCTTCATCTCGGCCACTTGTTGCTTCACGGTCGCCAACTCCTCGGTCTTCTTCCGCAACTCCTCATCCCGACTAGCATCTCTGTGATGTCGGGATCCTGTTCCAGAGATGCAATAGCCCGCCATGTTCCCGAACCCGTAATAGCGACCCTTAGATTTCTTTGTCTCCTGCAACAAAAAGACATTATGAATTAGTATATCAAATATAAAGTATAGTATGTAATTTAATTTTGCTTTTACTTACCTCCTCCAGTACTTTATACTGAGTATCCAACGGGATCGTGTCCTCGGGTGTCGTCTGAGTATCCTTGCGGATATCCTGGAACCGCTTCTTCGCACCCTCTAGCAACTCCCGAGCAACAAGATCTTGAATATGCCCGGTTTTCTTGTTTGTGTTCAGATCCTCTACAATGTCGAGCGGCGACGAATCATGGCCAGTCTTCCGTTTCTGTTCAACATTGAAAACAAGAAAACCGTTATTATTAATTACAAAAATTGTATTGAAACATACTGTGGGCGCGTAAATCGACTCGAGTCGACTTTCCGGACCCGGGTCGGCTCGTGAAGCCGGTACGACGACTATACACGGTGAGTCGCGGCATAGCTTCGGAAGGTGATCATGACGATTACGAACAACAAGTCGTGATAGAGCTCTGGAGAGTCGACACGACGACTACACACGGTGAGCCGAGACAGCACTCTGCTCGCAGAGTGCACGGTGAGTGGAGACAGCCCTCTGCTTGTGGAGTGCATGGTGAGCGGAGAGGTGCACGGTGAGCGGAGACAGCCCTCTGCTCGCGGGGTGCACGGAGAGCGGAGACAGTTCTCCACTCGCGAGAAGCACTCGGTGCGCAGCTGTCCGCTTAAGGCCCAAGAACAAGGGAAATGAATAATGGGCCGAAAGAACCCATCACGAGCGGAGCCCCGCGCGGACCGTCTCGACATGTTAAGAAGTGAATAAAC